>VTPC01090572.1:660714-722253 GCA_011009095.1 Ignelater luminosus
TGAAGGTAATGTGTAAACAATTTACAACATGCATTCTATAAAATAATCAAAGTTGTATGCAAATTGAGTAGTTTTAGTTTTGAAATATTTTTTTACCCCGAGTGTACTTTCGCTATTTGCAATACCTCTATCTCTACCGCACACAGACTCGCTTTGTCTGTCTTCTGCGCATACCCAAATGCCTTTTTACAAAAGTTGGCCTGTACATCTGTATACGGAATTTCTGCCAAAAAAGAAAACAAAATACGCTCTGTCTCGCACACATCTTCTGCAAACCTTTCTCCCGCCGCACCTGCCAACCAAAGTCTCATTTACACAATCACCCAACTACCTACTGTGATGATGCTTAATTAATTTCAAAGATATTCAAAATTAAATAATGCATGTAAAATAGAATTTAGATCTAAGATAGAAATTGAAAGAGAAAAAAATAAAAAAAATGTTACTAAGGTAGTTGTTGATAAAAAAAATAAAAAAAAATTGGTAAAAAGAAATTGAGTGAGAGTTAAAAACTAGAGAAGGAAACGGAATAAAAAAAATTTATAAATGGATATTTATATATAAACATGAAAGGCTACATTTGTATTTAGTGTATTTATAGAAGTAAAAAGAAAAGAAAAGAAAAATTATAAAAAAAATAATTGTTGTTGTAATTGTTTATGTAATTGGAGTTGAGGAGTTAAAGAAGTTATATTAGAATCATGTTATGGAAAATGTATTAGGATAGAAGAGAAAAAAATAAATTGGTATATTAAAATTTGAAGGTTTTTATTGAGTTATATGAAAGAAGCAAGGTAGTGGACTAAAGGTAAAGAGGTATCAAGAAAGTGAAATACCGCGGAAAACAAAAGTGAAAGAAGTTGATGTTGGAGAGACATTTGATGTGACGAAGGTGTGAAGGACATCGTGTGCGATTAAAACAACTACTACAGAAGATTTGGGAAGTAGGATATATATAAATTAGAGCATGAGAGCACAAGGAACAAATACTGGGAAGCTGAAGATCACGGAGAAGAGAAAAGAAATGAAAAATAAAAAAGAAATTTAAGTGTCAGTTAAAGGTGTCGAACATAAGGTAGTCTAAATACGATTTAAATAAGAGAGGAAGGTAATAACTTTATGATAGATAATAATTATTAAAATATATAAAACTAAATTGTAAGAAAATCTGTTGAAAGAAGTTAAGTATCATAATTTTTGAAAACTATTTGAAATTGAAGAAAAATAAAATTGACAACAATTAAGTAACCTAAAAGAACCTAATATTTCTGACATTGACATTTGACAATCAAAAAAATCAATTTTAGTATGGGATATATATATATACTACTACACTACCAAGGTTCTAGCTCTATATGATCAGCCGTTCCTGAAACACGACATGACAGCCAAAAAGATCCAAATACGCTGGGTTAAGCACACATCTTCTCCAAACCTCTTGCCCACTCCACCAACCTACCGCAGCCCCACCTCTATAGCATCAGCCGTTTCTGAGGTACGGGCTTCCTCTTAGAAGGAAACACAATACGGTCGGTCCCGCAAGCACCTTATGCAAGCCTTTCCCCTACTACACCTGGCGGCAAAATCCAGTGTATATAGTATTAGCCGTTTCTCAGATACGCGGTGCTACAAACAAAAGCAAAACCATGCCGGTCACTCACGCATTTTATGCAAGGCTTACCTCCCACTACACCAGCCTACCAAAGTCCGATCTCTATGGGATCAGTCGTTTCTGAAACACCGAATGAGTCAAAACTATTGTGGATCGTACTATTGTTTTTGGTTTACATGGCAACTTGATACTTGATAGGTGTTGCATGGATATGCTGATAAGTAAGCAGAGAAAATTAAAAATTTGTGTCTTGAGTCCTTCTGCATTGGGCTACGAATTTAAAAAAGCACTCTCGCGACAAAAACAGAAATTAAAAATCTGAATACCTGTCTTAAAGATATCTTTGGCGTCAAATTTCTTGTTAAATTTAAATATATCTATTATAAACGAACATAATAATAAAGGTATCTTGTTAATGACTAAATCACATTTATAATCCCGACTTCCGGCTATGTCGCATCGTAGGGAATCTCTAAGAATGCGGTACATTTTAAATGATACCATCTAGGACAATAATCGCAGCCGATATTTTTTTCATCACATTCAGTATCACTATGAAGCTCAAGGTCACAGTTGGTACAATGAATTTTTATTTTACATTCATTTTTTTGTTCTTTTAAGTTTTTTGCCTTTTTTGTACTTTTTCTAATTTTTCTATTTCTTGTTTTGGCTTTAACATTTTGCGATTTGTTTAATTTGGTCTTATTTAAATTTCTCTTGTTTAATATTTTTTATATGAGCAAAATGTTCTCTCCACTTTTTATTGAAAATTGCACTGGGAGCTTTTTTCGTGATTCTGTTTTATTATTTTTGGACATAATAGGTTCCGGGCATCTTAACTGTAGTTGAAAAAGATCCAAGAAGTTATTTGGATCTTTAGGAAAAGCAGAGTTAGTTTCTTCAGTTTTGCTATACATTCCGAAAATTGTTTAGTCTCTTCCTTTCTAGTGTTAGATACAATGGTTGCTTCATCTCCAACTTTACATCTTTTTTCTTCCTTCTTTTCAATATCAGATGTTTTTTCTTTTTCCTTTCCAATGGTGGACACGTCCGTTTCCTCATTTGACATGATTAGATGTTTTCTTTGCTTCCTTTGAATATCTATTTCCTTTTATTCTTTACCAATATCGTCTATTTCCAGTTCTTCATTTCCCGCGTGCATGCTATTTTCTCCTATTTGAAAATTGCATATTTTTGTATGGTTTTCTAAATTTTCATTTTCTTTTTCTATAGATTGTAAAGAGCAACCGTCGGCAGTTTCTTGTGATTTTTTAATTACAATATTTTATAGTATTTGTATGTTGTTCTCTGTTGTGCATTCATAATTATCGTTTTCTAAAACAACAATATCAGCTCTATTAATATTTAAATTCCCAATTTGCATATTTTCTATGTCATCTGACGATATTATTGAATTCTCTACTAGAATATCATCTCCACCTCTCTGTTGTATAGTGTTACTGTCATTTACGCTGTCATTAAATTATCTCCCTGTCCATTTCAAAACTTTCAAAATAATTTATTTCATTTGAAATCACTTGAACATTTATTCCATATGAATACAGCCTGTCTTCCAGTTTTTTTATAACTTTCTCTGTACTTCTTAAATCTCTTAACAGTTATTTCATTTTCAGGTTCGTCGTTTTGATAGTTTTTGACGCATTTCGTGGTCTACCTTGTTGGAATTTAAATGAAATAATCTACATCTTTTAAATCCATTTTTAATCACAGTTGCCACTTCGCAAGGTCGTAATGTTTCATTAAACAATCTGCAGAAGTTAATTTTGTTAACTGAACTATTGATGTTTTCCGGCTTGCTCTGCCATTTTCGAATTGTATTTTTCCAACCTTGTTTTAGAGGCCTAAATACATTAACATCTGTAGGTTGCAGAATATGAATTGTATTCGAAGACAGTGCGTTATCTGATCTTCCCAAAACCTTCTTCGGCGAAAAAATATATTTAACTTTCACAATAATAAAGTGAAGGATTATCGAAACAATCACTTTTAGTTAAAATAAGACTGTGGAGTTAAAACCATTTAATTTGAGGTTTTTATTATCAACTCGATTAAAGCCAATAAATTTTATGAAAAATCTGAATTTATTTTATAAGCTGCTCGAATTGTTTTCCGTTCCTATAAAGACAATAATAAAGCCTTTGCTCGAACTCTCTTCTTATGTTTTGGAATGTCTCGCCTCTAATATTTTAGCAAGCATTTCTTAGTTCTTGAATATTTTCAAGCTACGTTTTAATGGAAATGTTGGCTTTAACCACTCTCTGACTGTTTAATACTTAATGGGGAGGAGCACCATCTTGCTAGTAGAACAAACTATTTTCGTCTGTTAGTTCATTGCGTTGTTTATCTTGTTGATTTTCAATACTCTCGGTGATTAAAGGGTTAATATAATTTTGAAGCAGATTTAAGTGTAAAGGATCATTTAGATTTTATTCGACGAATATAGGGCCTATTAAAAAGTCTCCAAGAATACCAACTCAAACGTTGATTTTCTCAGGATATTGAATTATTATTATTTTTGTATTCCAATAACTGTAATTTTGGGGATTAACGAATTTATTTAAGTAAAAACTGAAGCAAATATTTTTCACAGAAATTTTGTTTCGATTAATCCTGTGTGCTTATATTCTAGCAGAACTCAATCTGTCTGTCGTAGTCATTTTCATATAATTCCTGAATAGGTTGCATCTTATAGGGATGAAATTTATTTAACGGAATAACTTTATGTACGGAACCGATTGAAACATGAGTCAAAGCGGATATTTCACGTAGCGAACTCTGGGGTGCAACAGAACTTCTATTTGAATTAGTTCATCGAATATTCTTCGTCTTTCCCTCTTTTTATTTTTTGAATTAACTATATTACATATTATGGTTCAAACTATTTTCTGGATGTCTTCCTTTGAATTTGGTCTCAGTTTGCCTAACATTTTCTTTCTGCTAAAGTGTACACTATTTTCAAATTATTATTCAACTTAATGACAAGTTATCTTAATCGTTTTGACAACACTCACAAATAAATCCAACACAAGCAACAAAAGTGTATTACATTGTAGTTGGTCCAGTCAACGAAGGGGTTATAGAGGACATGGAAAGGGGGAGAATTTTTCTCTTGAGGAATGTGTTGGGGGTAATTAGGAGGCAAAGATACTAAAAGTCCCCGCCCCTAGTCCTGCCGCTTCAGGGTTGGAGGGGGGTGTAAAGGTCCCTCTTTTCGGTTTCTTGCTTATAACTCGGAAACGGTGCGTCGTACGGTAAGAAATATTCCCTACAAAATAAAAGGTAATTAAATTTCCTACAAGACTGTCTATATTTATTTTCTTTCTATGTGTTATAGCTTTCGAGATATTCGCCAGCGAAGATCGATAACTTTCGAAAAACTTTTTTTTGCCTCACATTTTTCGTCAAACTTGTCCGTCTAACTCCTCAGCCTTATGTTTTACAGAAAAGTCGTCAGACAGAAAGTTGTTTAGAAATATGTAATATTTACTGATTTATCTTCTACAGGTCAGAGGTTACAACAATTTGAAGTTTTTGGATACATTTCGTGATTTCTCAAGAAAAGTCAATGAATGCCCAAAAGGGGGTTGCAGAGGAATTCTTCTCTTAAGGAATATGTTGCGAGTAGTAAGGAGGCAAAGATATTAAAAATCCCCGCCCCTAACCCTGCCGCTTTAGGGGGGGTGGTGGAAAGGTCCCTTTCGTCGGTTTTTCGCTTATAACTCGGAAATGATGCGTCGTACGGTGAAAAGTATTCCTTAGAAAATACAAGATAATTAAATTTCCTACAAGACTGTCTATATTCATTTTTTTTCTATGTGTTATAGTGTTCGAGATATTCGCCAGCGCAAATCTGTAATTTTTGAAAAACTTTTTTGCCTCGCATTTTTCGTCGAAGTTGTCCTAACTCCTCAGCCTTATGTTTTCTAAAAAGTCGACAGACAGGGAATTGTAGGGCATTACATTTCCTTTAGAAATATGTATATTTACTAATTTATCTTCTACGGGTCAGAAGTTACAGCAATTTGAAAGTTTCGAATAAATTTCGTGATTTTTCAAGAAGGCTATACATTCGTTATTATCGTTATTTATGTATTAAGAAACTGGAATTTAAGAAAAATCTTACTTATCTTTGGCAAATTCCAGTTTTTTAATACATAAATAACAATAATAACAAAAGTATAGCTTTCTTTAGAAATCACGAAACTTATCCGAAAACTTCAAATTGGTGTAACTGCTGACCTGTGGAAGATAAATTAGTCAATATATATATATATTTCTGAAGGAAATGTAATGCTCTACAACTCCCTGTCTGACGACTTTTTAGAAAACATAAGCCTGAGGAGTTAGAAGGACAACTTCGATGTAAAATGTGAGGCAAGAAAAGTTTTTCAAGAATTGTTGATTTGCGCCGGTGAATATCTCGGAAACTATAACACAGGAAGAAAATGAATAAAGACATTCTTGTAGGAAATTTGATTATCTTTTATTTTGTAAGGAATACTTTTTACCGTACGATGCACCGTTTCCGAGTTTTAAGCAAGAAATTGAAAAGAGGGACCTTTACACCCCCCTCTACCCCTGAAGCGACAGGGCTAGGGGCGTGGACTTTTAGTATTTTTGCCTCCTAACTAACCCCAACACATTTCTTAAGAGAAAAATTCTGCCCCTTTCCATGTTCTCTACAATCCGCTTTTTGGGCATTCATTGACTGGACTAAGTCTAATTTTCTGAATTTAAGTTCATTTTAATAATTTTTCATTTTATTATTGTGAAAATTTAATACATTTTAACTAAGAAAAATAATTAAAACTAGAACGAAGTAAGTTTTAAATTTTCCTATTTGTCTTGCGGCTTGTACTTATAATTTTCCAAAACTTCATTATCACAAGTAGGGTAGTGCCATTAAAGATTTTCAAGCGGGGGGTAGATTTATTCCATAGTTTTCCCTTTAAATAAAAGTCGACATGTCTCGGCGGTTTTTTCCTTTCTAGTAATTTTGGACCTATTAAACCTGGCTCGTTTTAAAATGACATACAAGGAGCGGGAAGTTTTTAAATGAGCCAGGATTAAAAGGAGCTAACTCCATTTTTTTGACATTTTAACTTTTTTATGCCTTCTTATAGTTTTAATACTAACGTATCGATTGGTAGTAACAGAAATTGCATTAAGGCACTTTCTCTACTTAAAACTTACATTTGATGGAATTCCAAGGGTCAACGGTAGGAAAGTTGGTGCTCATAGTAATGCAGTCGGGTAGTCAATATGAGCGTTAGATATAAGACTTTTCTTTCTTTTTTATGGTGTTTTGTGTTTGCTTTATATATCTTTAATCTACCTTCTTTAGATAAAATCTCTAGAAACGTTCTATAGGAGACCAATAACTTTTCAAACTTGTTTGGTCAGAATTGAAAGGAAACCTAACTCAACACATACGAAAAATAACAAAAGATTTATTATTTTCAATTTATTGATTTAACAAAATTGTTTAAAAACTCAACTAATTAAACTTAAAATTGCAGAAACTATGGCAATCCGTAAATATGCACAATTTGGCATTTTTGTGAAATTCAGTAACCTAAGAATTAAAAAACTGCATAGAGTAGAGCGTCGATTATCTGAACCATTGTTGTCAGGGGTGGTTCGGATAATCAAGATTCACTCAAAAAGATCTGTGAGAAAATGCTCACCTTTAATTCGTCGAATAAGATTAGTTTTCTAGTGCTGACCGTATAAACCAGAAATCGGAAGATGTTCGATCCCGTAGCTCGAAGTTGAAGATGGGGAGGGGGTATTGGTGTTCTTACCTGAACCTTACACTTGACTTTTAACTAAAAAGCCTAAAAGGATACCTAGAGGGCGCCAGAAGCTGAAAATAGAAGAAAGAAACTATCGGCCAACCCACGCAGCTTCTCGTAGGCTGACACCCTGTATATGGACTCCTTTCCAAACAACACCCGGTATATAGGGTTCACTCAAAATACCACCCTGTATATAAAGGCTTGAAAATCGTGTCCTGAGGTCAAATTGCATTCTCTTTACTTACCAGGGTTCCGTAACTTAAAATAAAATAAAATAAAAATTATAAATCTCCAGCCTCTTTCTCGTTTCTCAAAACTATAAACAATGCTTTAATCACAAAATCAAATATTATCTTTGTTACTAGAAGTCAGGATTCCTTCGGTACGGAACCTAGATATCTTATAAAACGAAACAAAGCTTATATAAATAAGAACACAAAAGTTAAACTGCATGAGTTTATTATCGTACTTTGAAATAATAAAAAAAGGTAAATCATCTATAAAAATGGAATCAAAATGATACGAATAAATAAAGAAATTAAAGCTTTGCAAACAGCAAATAAAAAAATTAATTATTACCTGAATTGGATCTGAAGGACCCGTTTAACCAATCCATTTAAAAATCTTTAAAGCAACACAAAAGAATTGTTGAGTAAACATCTCGAAAAATAAAGTCAAACATAATTCAAAATCATTATGAATTTAGAACATATGAAATTGTATCATTTGCTTCAAACAAAAGTGTCGAGAGATTATTATAAAATTTACACAATCTATTATTGCTCTAAATTTTCCGGAAAAGTTACATTATAAAAAGATATCTTACCTAATATTTGACAGTTAATCATTTTACATGGAATATTCAAAACATTTAGACAAAACAGTATACAGGGTGATCATTTTAAAACTTCCCACCTTGAATAACTTTTTAATCAGTAAAATTATCAAAAATCGCTGAAACACGTCGATTTTGTTTTAGAGGGGGACATTTAATAAGCTATTCTCATTAGTTGGGAAATCTTCACCCTCCCCCCAACAACTCCCACCACAAAATTTTAAATGGCGCCACCCCATGTGTGATATATCATTTTAAAGGGTATACGATTCTCAATCTTTCACATTAAAGAAAATTGAAATCGGCCCAGCCGTTCGTGAATTAGAGCCAGAAATGTATTTAATTCAATCAATACGTTTCTGTCTGTAGTTCACGAACGGCTGGGCCGATTTTGACTTTCGTTGGTGTAAACGATTGAGAATCTTATACCCTTTAAAATGATATATCACACATGTTGTAGTGCCATTTAAAATTTTGGGGGGAGGGTGAAAGTTTCCCAACTGATTAGAGTAGGTTATTAAATGTCCCCCTCCAGAACAAAATCGACGTTTTGATAATTTTTACTAACTAAAGAGTTATTCAAAGTGGCAGGTTTTAAAATGATCACCCTGTATAAAAAGAAAAATACAAACTGAGATATAATAAAGATTTTCTAGCCTACTCTAAATCACGAAGTCCTTTGAATCTCAGCAACTTCTCAATTAACGAAAGTTGAATTTACATGAAATCGAACGACTAGAAGCCATGATCATATTCACAATAATTTTTTTAAAACAAAACTTTAATTTTAACAAAGAGAATACCATTTCTCCAGTAGACACTGGTAACAAGATGAGGTTTCCACCAACCAGAGAATATGACGATGATAATGGAGTCTCGATCGAACGCCCACACGACGTAACAAAACAGGTAATTTCCATCAGGAAATACACCACGATGAACAGAAAGAAATCATAGATTCTCACTGCTAAATGTTACGATCCCAATTACTGGACAACAGGATGTTAAATTCAAGTCTTACCGTGGGTTTATTTTAAGTGCTTTTCGTAAGCTTTTTGGGCGTTTTTCATAAGCGTTATCGTACTCTTCGTGAGCCTTGACTAAGACATGTTTGTCGGATCTGAAAAACTGACGAGTAAAAAGGATAATCCTTAAATAAATGAAGATGATCAGAAGAAGCTGAGCCCGCTTGGGCCCGGGTATTCGCGGAGACACCCGCCCTTCGCAGTGACCCGATTTCGACTCCCCAAGATGATCTAACACATGAAATGATTTGAAATAATAAAGTAGCTGGTTGTACACTGTATTATCGATGTTAATATGGACAAGCATAAAGACCGTGGAAAATTTCCAACGTTTATACTTTGGGTATGAACCAGGCTTTCTTTACAACATGCTAAAGTATCAACAGAACTTTCTACGAACTGATAACTATAAAAAATGTTTAGGCAACTATAAGACGATTAAATTTTACGAAAAGTCACGTACGGTAACAATTTTAACAATAAAACTTTAAAGAAACCTTGTACGAAATATCTGTTAACAATATAAATACTTGACTTATTGAATATTATAAAACGAAATGAAACAATTAATTCATATTAAATGAATGTAGTTAAAGCAAAACTCAAAGCAGATCTCGGATGATTATGCAAAATTTTGAAATGACATTACAACTGATCTTTGTACGTTCTGGAAATGGCAACATCGACGTCGCGATTGTTTTTGTTACTTTCTTTTCCATGAAGCCAGGTCGGATAATTGAACGTTATCCGACGTTCGGATAATCGATGCTCTACCGTATTTAGCTGTCTTGATGCAGTAGCACAAATAATATTTCATGTACAATGTTGCCAAGTTTTTTTTAAAAACAAAAATAGCAATATTTTAAAAACAAGTGAAGTTACTGAATTTTTTTTAATATTTTACTTGTACAGTGTGCTAATTTAAGTATGAAACAAATTCAATAACTCGAAAAGTATTAATATATCGAAAAAAAAAACAAAAACAAAATTGTTGGGCATCTTTTAATATCATGCACAAATTAATGACGTCATAACTATTTGGCCAATGACGTCATCGATATTTTTTTAATGGCAACCCCAAAATATTTTTCCAGATTATATTCGCCATTGAATTCTGTGTACAATGATCTTTAAATTTTACAAATTTGCTCATGCTTTTCGGAGATATTATTATTTTTTTTGTTTAGTAATTTAAAACATTCTAAATGGTATTTCGACAATTTAAATGTAGTACGCTTGATTTAAATTAAATTAAAAAATCAAGTACACGTCAACTTGATTTTACCTTATGTCATCTAGTTAGATTTCTGTCGTTTACTATTTGAATCTCGATGTTATTATTTGTTGTAAATACCGAATTTTTTCTTCTTCTTATCTTCATACATTGACTATTACCCAATAAAGCTCAAAATTGCGATCCTTAAACAATGTACAAGTGTTGGATGAAGACTAAGGATCGTATAATTATAATTTCTGGTTGTATTTACATCAAATTAGCTAGTTACCATGACAATTTGTTTTTTTATGCTTTTGATAACGATATGTGTACATCAAAACGCGCCAGGTAAATAAAGTGAGGTTATAAGTGGAATATTGTGTTTTACTACTTATTGTAATTTATTAATTTACTCCAAATTTAATTTGTTATCATTCCTAATTTCAAAGTAAAAGATCACAACTTCAATACAATTCCATTCGAATTTCCTCGTAAACGAAAAGCAAATATGCAATAATCGACTGGAAAGCGTTCAAAAATTTGTTCATTTATTTCCCCTCTTTCAAAAGACATCAATCGTAAAAGAAAATTCCAAACATCCTTCGACGTTGGCTTTAAAATTGCGAAACTCTGTAGTATTCTGGTCATCTATCACGATTCCGCGGTCTTCGTTTTTCCCTTACATTAAATTTTAAAGAAAATTATGGAATTTCCTAGTGATCTCTGGAGGTTTCGGGCAGAAATTGAATTTCTATTTAACGGAAGAGTTTTCCATGGCGCGCCCGATGCTGTGCCGCTGTCAATTACCTGCTTCGGCGCTCGCTGTTATTTACCGTTTTAAAATTGGTTTATGCCGATTAATAGTCATTATTCATTCTGATTTTGTTGTTGTTCGAGAAAACTCGCCGAGATTGGATTTGTAATTGATTTTTTTTATTCAGTTTTATTTGTTTATTTTATAAAGAAAACAATTTTTATATTAAATTATAAACACTGCAAGGTACATCAAGTGTAGTTTAACGCAAATATTCCCATAACCCTGTTATTTGTGCTACCATTCACCTCTCCCACCTTTCAAGAAACTTTCGAAAGCTCTAAAAAGTTTCTTCCGTCAGCCAAATGTAATTAATGCTTTGTCAGAGTAATAAATTTGCCAATTTTTTTGGTCTTATATAGGTCGTAGGTCATTTCTCTATCACGGTGAAAACGTCTACTAACCTCGACCTGGTTGCGGCTTATAAGAACAAAAGCTTAACAAAAAAATGACTTAATCTTCTTGGTGGCGATTCAGGTAATTTCTTTCTTTTACTAACGCCTGAAATTGGATGATAATGGTGTAATTTAGCCGACCCGTTCGATTTTTTTCTTCTCCTTCGTTCCCGTCTACGTTGCTTGATGAGTTATTTTAGTATAGATAGTAGCTAGGGGCAAGTTAGTACATCTAGCCTTGTATAACTTTATTTTGACTTAAATTAAAGCTGTATTAAAAGTTTCCTGAAGTTGAGTGCTTTAAGAAGTTTAATACTGCAGCAGATGGCTGAAAATCATCATTTAGTGCGTTTCATAAGCTCGTGGTATTATATTATAAACTTTCTAATATTTAGCTTTTAGCTGAAAAAAAAATGGAATTTAAATAGAAGAATTAAATGATAGAGGTGAACTGTTGTTTTTATTTCCAATTTGAAAAGATACAATAACAAGATAACAGTCGATTATTTCTCTATTTCTAACAGCAACTGGATAATTGTGTAACATTGAACCGAAGCAAAAAAAAAATGAAACAAATCAAGAGAGAGCTATTATTAGAGAAACCAGCACCAGAAACTTTTATATTTTTGCTGGCTTTATGTAATTATCGACTCACAAAATAAATAACTATTAAATAGCCATCATTCAATTATACTACAGTAAACTAGAAATTACCTAACATTGTTCCTATTGTTTTTCTTTCTAGAAGATTTACGAGCTGACATTTCCAGATTTTCTTTGTATTTATCATTTTAAATATTAGTTAAAAGTTAAGTTTTTCCCAGCTATTCTAGAATGTAATTTTTAAAAAGATTAAGCAAAAAACATACTTAGAAATGTCTAATTTAGTACATTTTCATTTCAAAGCTAAAACGGAACTTGTTGCTCTCTGCTTACGTGTGCTTTTTCATTTCCGTTCACTAATAAAGTTGAATGTAATCTTTAAATAGACTTTTCTTCGCATACGGTTACTAAACAGAGAGTGGATTTTTGCCATTTCCTTTTTTCAATTAATCTTTTTCTTATACCTAGAAATACTTAATTAGTAAAGAAATATTACTTATACTCTAATAACCTTTTGTCCAGATTTGCTTTGTTGGCATTTTATCAAGTAATCTTTGAGATCGTCTTAATGACGTAGATACTGATTCCCTGGATTTTGATTTACCTTGTTCCGAAAAATCATGCAAAGAGATTGTTTTTTCGTCCTCATCGTAATGAACATCGATAGAAGTAGTGTCGCTAATCTTTTGTAAGTTTTGATAACAAGCAATAATTGATTTGAATAAAAGTGAGCTAATATTACACTTACAGCAATACTGATAACGCATGTGTAGAACAAAATTTTTCATAAATTTAAAACGCTTGTGTTTATTTAAAATATCGAAGAAAAATCACTAATCAATAAGATAAAGTGTAATATGCGCAGCAATAAATTACGGTATACTTAGGCTGACCTTTTTAAGCCGTGTAGATGCTCGCTCTGTCTCGGGATCGGTCGAATTCACACCTCATTGAGTTGCCATTTAAGTATAGGGATGTGGGACCATATGCAGAAATTCCCCCTTTACAAAAAAAGGTTTCATGCATTAGTTTCTTACCAAATAGACGCGTTAAAGAAAACTCGTCCCTCGTCGCGTCTAGAAGATCGTATCGTGGTGCTTGCTGGCCGTTATCTTTTATTTAACCTGTAACAAGCGCTTATCGCGCTGAGATGCCATCCAACGGAATGTTAAACAACGAGTGCCCCCCATATACTATGACAAACACGAGACCAATAAGTGGCTATGCGCACTGTAAAGCCATATCAACAACAATACTCATAATCAGTAGTGGCGATACATACAGTAGAAAATACACATTACATTAGGGGAGGCAAAATTAAATTCCACATTCGGCCATCTTGGGTTATTGTCATCCTCGAGAATGTTCGTTATCGTTGGATAAAAATCATCACTAGCCTTAACCATCTTGGCTGCAGTTTTCTAATAGTGCTCTTAATAGTTACTGTCTTCTGGACGAAAACAAAATCGTCTTCCGGTCTTCCGGTGGCGATCAAGGCTCGTATCCCGTCAGTAACTTACTTGCAGTTTCTCGAGACCAGTCGTCGTCAGTGGTGATGGTAGCTAACTAACTAGCGAAGATCGTAACGTTGTATCGCTCGATTTGTCCAGTTGTTCTCGGAATGGCAACAGTAGTCGTGAATCATGATGTATGTGGGTGAATCTATGCAATCTAAATGCGACACCCTGTTCAAGATAGGGTTTTAGGGCGTATCATACGTACGGAAGTCTTGTAAGAAATCGCACGACATACAGTGTCTTAGTTGAGCGCACTGCGCGTGCACCACGCTTGTTGTGTAACACAGTTTATTTTTTATTAAATAGAGTTGCTTTTAGTTTGGTTTCTTCGAAGTAGCCAGGATATTCATATGGATGGTACGTAAGAGAACCGCAACTTTAGGAATAGGCTGTGGAAATCTTGGTCGGTTGCAACTTTAAACTTTTTGCCTACCAGACAAACACGAAGTTTCTAAAAGGGCTGTATTACGGTTGGCGTTTCAAGTTAAAAAGAATGATACTTCAGCTCAATGTCTTGAGTTTGTCTAGTGTAGTAGGCTACTGGCCTAACCCTGGTCTGGTATCTCTGAAAGAGAATACCAGACAACGTCAGTACACTCACGGCTGTGCGTTTCTCTGCTTTGGCTTGTAGGTCGTATATGACCAGAACCAGAAGGGTGACTGCGACGGTTTTTCAAAGTATCAGTCGCCGATTGTTGGGCACAACCTCAATTTTAATTGAGGTGTTAACCTTGTTAAAGGGCGCGCTATGAAGACATATTCTCTCCCAGCTTTAACACCACACGCAGATATCTCATTAGTATGGTCTAGACGCGGTTTCAGTTATAGTGCGCATTAGCGGGCGAAATTTTGTGCCGCGTCTGAAATTACTTGCGCTTCAGTGTTTTTTCCGACCTTATCTATGCCAAATTGCGATCTAATTGTTTTCCTACTTACGGATCAGGATTGTACAATTTATATCTAACAGAAATGAAAGTTTGTCAATCTCTTGTAGCTGTCATAAATTATACCGACTTCTCAAATCGGCATTGGCACATGATGCTCGGCCATTAATGACACTTTTTTTCGGTTACCTGTTCGGTCTCTAGTCACTTTTTTTCTCGTGGGTTGGGAATGCTGTCGCATTCGTGCGAATAATTCCCGTTGCATTTGGTGAGGTGACGTATTACTCTTGCTACCTATACTCTAGCAAGGATTTCGAAGTAGCGTGATTACCATCCCGAATCACTCTATTGGTTATCTCAGCGATCAAACACGATAACAGCTTCAGCCCTTATCATACACACGGTGATCAAGAAGTATCTTAAATACGAATCGTTAGAAGCTAAGATGCGCCGCAAGGTTTTGCGATAGTTTACAATAATAATTTGTTTAATTCAAGATTAAACAACTAGGAAAAACATTTTGCTACTTGACTTTCCACTTTGCCCAAAGTAATTTTGTTGTTATCGATTCTTTCTATTATATGTCAACCATCTGTCAATTTGGACAAAAATGTGACGTTAGTGCATTAGATGAGGTACAGACACCGAAGAAAAACCAGCCTCTACAACCTTAATGAAGTCGCAAACAATAGTGCTAAGAGCCATAATCCACAAAGTGTTCATAAATGTTTCTGGGTCCAGTTGGCTATGGAATCTCATTTTGATGTGCCGCCTTGTTGATTTACTTCAGCAACTAATACGTATATTCTTTCATTTGTCAATTGCAAATGTCATTGTCCTGCATTTAGTAATTTAGTTAATCTTGTGCTGAAGTTTGTATTGTTTCACGTTTTTGCTCTCTAATTGCGCGTATTGTACGAAAAAGTCTTTTTCAAAACTAAAGTTGTAGATTTATTGACAACTAATTTTAACTTATTAAATCTTAAAAAACATAAGATTAGGCAACCATTACAACAACAATGCAATGCGTGTAACGTGACAAACATTATAATAATATCTTGTTTTTCAAAAGGTGGCAAGCATGATTTCACAGTCCGCTGAACCCAGAAACATTTATGAACATTTTGTAGTTAGTTGTATTTTTGTAATTGCCATTCCTAATGAAAATGACTTTAAATAAAATTTCTTTTGTGTAAAATTATATTTATCATTCGTGCTAGCACAGTAAGACATCTACATAAGCACAACAGTAACATATTTTGTAAAACTTTTGAATTTAATAATGTTTAAAAGATTAATAATAATTGATAAGAACAAATTATCCAGCTTTTATAGAAAATTCTTACCTTTTATAATCCGGGTAGTTACTAACTTTAATTAAAATTGGGAATCATGAATAATCAAGAGGAAGTCAGGACTACAATTACCGCAATCCAACAGAAACAACAAATACAATTATTGAGTTAAATGAGCGCCATTAAATTTGTCACAGGATCTTGAAACCTGGAGATATACTTAATAGTCCTGTTATTACGTTGAATATGAAATACATGAATATGAATATGCAGAAATCTAATTACTATTTGTAAATTTATAATTCACGTAGCAGTCTTTCTGTATTCAGGTCTCTTTCGTCAAATTCTACGACTGGTTATCGCTTTATTTTGCTAAAAGCCTTTAGTATTTATTTTTGATAACTAGACATAATTTTAATTGCTCTTTTGGTTTTAGAACATATCTCGTAATTTCTGATCTTGGGAATTTTTTTAAATTAAATCTGACTGGATTTGAACGAGCTTGACTTCTCGTCGAGGTGCTTTTCAGTGGCGTTCCGAGTCGGGCTCACCTATAAAACTTTGTTCTTACCGGATGATACTTTGACCATTTCTTAGTCACTGCGTTAGTAGAGGCCTGTTGTGAATTAATGTTTTCGGAAGCTTCAATAATTTTTTGGAGGTACGTTTTTCAGAATTTTCCTTTTCCTCTGACGATAATTAGGATTTTCTATCTTGCGGGATTAGCTTTCATTTACGTATGAGAAAAGTTCGTGTTTTCGTTTACGTTTACGAGATTTAGCTGTTGTCGTTGTCAACTTATTCAAGCTATGCCGGTTGGTCTGGTTATTGCTATCACCGGCTGCTGCTCAAATGGGAGGTCAATAAAGAACAAAAGATAGTCCCTCCCGTATTCTCCCACCACACCTAACAGTCCAAGTCACATCTCTATAAGAGATACAGAATACCTGCCAGAGAAACAAAAGATGGTTGGTATCGCTCGCATGAAGTCATATCCCCCACCACACCTACCTATCAAAGTCCCATCTTTATAAGACCAGCCGTTCTTAAGATACAGAATATCTGTCAGAATAAACAAAAGACGGACAATGGTGTCGCGATCGTTTGAAAGGCATTCAATCACCACACGCATCATGCGATATGATCGCCCCTGTTTTTGGCTTCAAAACGTCCAAGAGCCCAAAAATGGGCGGTTGCGACGTACGATGGAGGCGCAGCGGTGACGACGCGACGATTGACGACGACTGTTTCGCCTACGAAACGAGAAAGCGAGAGATATCCTTGATATGCATTGCAAAAGGAAATCGAAAAAACTTCGTTCTCTCTTTGTCTTACATGTGGTGGTTTGTATATCCTCGTCCTTCTTTCACTTCAAGGATTTTAGATTTTTGAGTTTTTTTAACAAATCTCATGCAAATCAACGTTAGTTTGAATAACTTATTTATTTATTGAACGATAAACGTGAGACTCAAATAAATAAAAGTCCGCTCTAGCAACTCATGTTAAAACCAAATGAACAGACTTTCTCGTACGCCCATCAGTGGCGTACAGTTGGGAAGAAATTTAGAAATTATTTCAAAACATCCAGCAACAAAAGTTTTATAATATTTTGTTTGTGCATACTATCTTAAACGTGAGTTTAGAGGAAAAACCGAGATCAGAAAAGTTCTTAAAGGTCCTAACCGCTTTGAGATTTGTAATACAACTTGATAAATGCAGACATAAACCTCTATTAAAGTGTATTGTCAAAATTCGAAATTCGATTTGTTTTATTCGCCAGCATCACGATCGAATCTACCACGTCTCAAGCAATAAGGGTTTTAGAACAAGAGCATTCTAAACACTACACAATTTGCTTATTAACATTCACATAATAAATAGAATAAAATAGATTAACAAGAGAAAAACAAATCTCAATTTTCCAAGTTTTCCAAGACTCGTGTATAAACTCTGCGACAGCGGTCCGGTGATTTAATCTTCTGCAGAGAAGTAGACTTTATCTGTAATTGGATTACTTTAAAAGTCTTACGATTATGGTAGTTCAGTATCTCAATAATAATCTCAGATACAAATTTAACTATGATATACATTCATGCATGGCATCACCAAGATGTAAAGTTATAATTTATTCAGGAAAGGCAAATTAAATTCTAAGTCAACATCTAAATATAAACCGAAATTAAAGCTCTCTCTTGCCTTGGAAAAGAATGAAAAAAGTGAAATGATAAAACTGTTTTTGTAAAACATGAGTTTACCTTTAATTGACCCTAAATTAAAAAAGCAAATTGAACAAATCCTATCCAGGCAGAATAATAAAATACAAATTAAATGTAACGTTCAACAATTAATCCATCGAATTAATCAGGTTTACATACATATATTCCCTCTGTAGCAAAGAGACTAAAAGCACCCCCCTCGATCCATTAATGTAATTCAGTGAATATTCACGAAAACAGATAGGCGTATCTAATACACCTCGGAGGTCGATAATTTCTAAGTTCCCTGTAAATCTGAAAACATTACGGTATAGTTTAGTATAGTATAACACCACACACAAGTCCTTTTAATCGCGGGATTAAAATTAAATTGATAATTATTATGCACGTCCCGGATGTAATTAAAGCCTACTGTCAAACCGATGGAATATTAATGCGAAAACGAAATTAAATGCGTTTTCGCAACGTTTCCCTTGCCCTCGATTAAATTATATATATAATAGTTATACACGTTTACTGTGTCACTTTTAATAGGGCGGAAGAATCCTCCTTGATTAATACGTTTCAAATAATTTTCGAGCGATTTTCCCAATTGTCAAATGTGTCTACTCTTGGTTGTGGAAGCTGGGAAACTATTAACATCCGAGAAAAAGACTTCCTTACTGTGATGGTAGCTAATCCCGGTTTGTAGATGAAAGGGTTATTAAACAAATCATTTAGCGGTTGACGGAGCTACTATGATATTCAAATACATAATAGCAAGTTCGTTTCGTGCATGTGCCAATTTAGCAAGTAACCTTCTGAAGAGGAGAATACACTGTAAAAGTTTCTGTAAGATCGGATTATTTTCTTTTTTGAAGCATTTAAATGTGAAATTCTTACTTCATGCCCAATTTGGAATGTAAAATTTTACAACAATAGGAAGGTTACTAGGCTACCCTTTATTCGTACGGAATTCATAGATGATTTTGGTACCTGAGAATAGTTCTCAGTGGATACTTGACAGTAATATTTGAATGTACATATGTAGTTAATTTTTTTGTTTTCGCGATGAAAAGTATTCAGTGACGCCAAAATCAAATAGGCGTTCTATTAAAAAAATCATACCTGCACTCTATCTTAGTAGAAGAACGTTTTTTTGTGTACTGTCTTAAATTATACTTTTGTTTTTGGAAAATATCTGGTAAGCCACGAGTTTTCCCAAACAAAACAAGAACACCAAAATAGACATTTTTCCAACGTAACCGACCTCGCATCTCTTATGGTTTACAAGATCCCTTCAATGTATCTGCTAAAAGAAAACGATCACCCTGTTCAACATTAAACCAATTTCAAACGGACGGGCAGACAGAATTTAAATTTTATTTCCTCATACTGAGGAAGCCTTCTACGTTTCTACGTACAAGATGATTTCGCAGTTTCATGATATGTTATTAACTACCCACACGCTCGCAGGAATAATTGTAATTTAAAAATTTAATTTCTTCCTAAAACCAACCACGTTTGTGATAAACGTCAGCTTGTCCGCACCACTAGAATCTGGAATGTTTTATATTTCACGGTTTTCCTCTCAGACAAGCAATACTCGTATATGCTTTGTCAATTTTTTATTAAAGCACTTAATGTTTTTTTATACGCTCAGTTACAAAACTCTTTATTACATTATTACTACCAAAACCTCAAACAACCACTTATGTTATATTCTGATTCGTAACTGTCATTGTTATCTTGTTACGTAGTTATTAGCATAAAACAAACAAATGAACTAATATGGTATGTATTGCTTCCTAATATGAAACAATTAACTTTTATAAATTAAAAATTACATTTACGGCCGGCAGTTTAGATGTAAGCATTTTAGAGGTAAGCACTTTTCGGTGTGGAGAGAACAAAAATAATAAGAGAGGAGAAGAAGATGGCGAAGGTTGTTCTTGACAAGATAAGAGAGCTGAATGATAAAAGAAAAACGGAATCGGTGAAATAAAAGAAAAGAAATTAGAAGAGTTCACAAGCGAGATATTAACTGCTGCGGTTTTAGTAGCAAGAAGAAGTTACTGTTGGGTTTTCTCTTGGAGAAAGAAACGAAAGTGTTGAAGGGGCGTCGAGAAAAAAGAAAGAAAAACGTTCGAAAACGTCGTTCAAGTGTATAAAACCCACACCGTAAACTGCATGAAAAAGAAAGAAGAAGTAGTGAGTAGGATTAGTAGTAGTATGAGATTCTCTAGCCAGTAATTATACCTGTTGGAACCAATATTTTTTAAATGTTTGTTGTTTATTTATTTACTTCTGTAATAAAAAACAATTTAAAAAAAAGACTTTACAACCTAATACCTAACCAGTATATTCTCAGGTTGCAAGCAATCAGTCTGTAGTAGTGATAAAACCTAAAAATGTACATCAACTAAACATACAAATTTCTAAAATAAAAAACACAAAGAATAAAGGAATAACAGTCCGCTGAAACAATCCTGAAGGTGCAAATACATTTAGATAAATTGCCAAATGTCACAGGCAAAACTCGGAAAAAAACTCATAAAACCTTCTTTCCTAAATTGCAGAATTTCTGAGATACAGGGTGTCACTGTAGCAAAATAAGGAACAAAAGAAATTGGACAAGGCAATGGAAAGAGGGAAGATGTATCCCGTATACCGTTGCAGGAAAGAAACAGTTTTATAAATTATGACATTGCAACTAGACCCCTGCACGGGTGGAAATATCCAAGCACAGCCCAGTTCAAATGGAGATAAACCCAGTAAGTTCTTCATCGGCCCGAAAAGCCCGAACGACCCGACAGGCCCGAGAGACCCGAAGATCCCGACAGATTCTAACGGTCCGACAGGCTCCAACGACTCGACAAGCTTGACAAGCCCGAATGGTCTGATTGACTCGACGTAGGCCCCAAAAACACAATAAATTTTTACACTCCAGGTTTGAACCGGACCGAGTAAAGACCCGATCGAGAAACCCATCCTGCGGTGCAGTACGAAAATTCTCTTCTTCGGTTCAGTATGAAAATGATACTTGTCCGGGTCAGTACGAAGATGACGCCTGTCTGAATCAGTACGAAAAAGATCTCGAACCGGTACAGTATGAGAATTCGTCGGTTTAGTTTAGTATGAAAGTAATGTTTCTCCTGGTCAGTACGAGAATAATGCCTGTCCAAGTAAGTTCGAAAATAATCCGTCGAAGTCAGTACGATAAAACATTTCGGTTCCGTACAGTACGAAGATCGTCCGCTTCGGATCGATGGAAAAGTAACAACCCGAGAAGCCCGACAGGACCGAAGGACTCGAACAACTCGACAGGCTCAAGATATCCGAGCTCAACAGGGACGACAGTCTCGATAGACCCGGACAGTCCTACAGACCCGACAGGCCCGAACAGTACAAGAGTCCTAAACGCCCCGACAGGGCCGACATCGCCAGCGCAGAAAGACCTGAACAGCTTTACAGACCCGACAAGCCCAAACGACCCAAGAGTCTCAAACGGCTTGACAGGGCTGACTGTCCCAAGGGACCCGAACGGTACGATCGGCTTGGGAGGTCCGAGAGATTTGAACAGCCCGATAGACCCGAACGGCTCGAAAGTTCCAAATGTCCCGACAGACCCGACAATGTGTTGTGGTTTATCAGTTTGATATTATGAATTTTGGAAGTAAGGCATGTTTGGTGTCTTAATAAGGGCACTTAACTGACCGTACTAGGATACTGCTGACTTTAAAAAAAAGTTTCTTTTTCCTACGACTTATGATTTTTTATAGTAATGCCTCGCCAACCAAGAGCCCAATGGTCCCAGGAAGACCTAATATTTAGTTGCTATAAATGTCCTCCTTCAGAACATTCCAAGGCGTACGTTATGTAACCATTTAGCAAGTGGGAGTTTAAAAAAAAGCCTTGACCGCCGCCCAATTTTATCTGGAGCTCAAGATGCAGAACTAGTTAGAAGAATAGAACAACTATGTGATATAGGTATGCCGTTAACTTTGAAACTTTTGCGAAAAAGTGGTTTTACTTTCATGAAGAAAAACGGAATTCAACATTGTTTAATTAAAGACAAGAAAATCTGATACCCTTTAGCTCGAAGACTTTAGGAAAAAAAGTTATACGACAAAAAGGCTTAATTCTTGTCGAGGAATGCAATTAAATAATTATATTATGTTTTTGTTATGACGTATGAGGTATGACCTTGCCTTACGTGAGTAACGTTTTGTTTTTTGGGAATAGAAATTTTTTAACTTTGCAGTGGTGTAACAATCGTTTTTTAGCGTAGGGTGCTAGTTCACTCTGAATTCTCCGTCTCTGATAAGCATATCAAACGCGAAACTGTGTAGAATAGTAGATACCTTATATATTAATTGTTGTTAACGGGTTTGTAGGTCTTTATTTAATAAAACGAAGTTAGTTCCAAGCTTTCGTATAATATTTATACTTCTTCAGGGAGATAATTGTAAAAAAAAGATTTTTTTATAATAAATAATTAGTAATAAACTGTATATAATATTATAACTTCTAAAATGCGAAGAAAAAAAATAAAAAAATTTTTTTCTAAAAAACATAATTTTTGTATTTTGTTCTTGAAATATTGAGGAAACAAGAGGTTTTAAATGAAACTTTAACCCTCTTTATCTCGGAAACGGTGCACTTTAGGAAAAAAAGTCATTGACAAAAAAAAAGCTTAATTTTCGCCTGCTCAGTATTTGCACTCATTTCCAAAATATTCTGTACATCTTCAAAACACCCTGTAGATTTACAAAATAACGGAAATACATTGTAGTGTGAAAAAGTGTGAAGGAGTAAATTTCTAAAAATATTCTAATCAAATTGCTTATAGAATCTGGTTTTACTTTCTTTTGTAAGCGAAACAAATTGATTTTTTGTAGCAAAAAGGTTAGTACTACTCGAACAAACAACAAGGACGTTCAAACAAAAACGTAAATATAACAACTGAAAGTGATTAGATCAATCTTCATTTATTTGAAGAAAATTAGAAATAATTAGGTTCTTCGCAGCTGTTCAAGCTGAAACGTCTAAAATACGTCGTTGTGTTGTTTACAGTTTATTTCCTTGTTTTAGGTGCTACCTGAATGCGGAAGACGTAACGGTCGTTGCACAAATATCTGGTAGACAAATGTAAAACAATATATAACAATTGCGTGGGAGGCTTTTTGTTTCGCTTCCAAGCTCCCATTTGTGTTTTTATTAAAAGCCATGGCACACTTGATCTTGCAAATTAGATTAATGCCGTAATATCTTCTTATTATTATAATTATGATAAACTATAATCAGAAACTTACGAATATGGCAAATTCGATTATGTCAAAACCTGTTATGATTTCCATTAGAAAAACCGAATAGCTTTAGTGCTACTAGGAAACTTAAATTAAATAAAAACTTAATTTATCCATTAACTAAACCGAGCTCTCGATAACCAGATGTGGTTGCTCAGAGCAATTTTAGAAAAATCGATTTTTAACATAATTCAAAAGCAAAAAGACATTGAAATTCTAATTGTATTAACGAGAAAATAAAATCAGTAACTTGAATTCAGTTTTGGTTTTTGCGATACTATCAGCGTTTAGTACATTGAATTTGGCTTACGGTGTCGTAAGGTTTAATTTAAAAATCTAAAGGCAGAGCAAATGTCACCAACTAGGTATAAATTCAAAACTTAGAGACACTCTGGCAAATAAATTCTTCGTAATTTCATAAATAACTTAAACTTTTTGATCTTATAATTGAATTTTTTCTTCTTTCTTGCATGTTTTTTTTAATAATTAATTATAATTAATCAACTAAATATTCAAGCAGATGTTACTCTCTTTATATTTTTTCCTTAAAAATTAAAATTAGACTTTTCGGCGTTACATTGTAAATCACCTAAAGTGTGAGAAAGAAATGATTTTTAATTTTTACAAAGAAAATAATAAATGCCAGCAATAAATAAGAACAAAAAAGGGAAAGCAGGAAAATAAATTCCCTCTAAACCGAAACGTCAAGCCTGAAGCATTTCCAGCACCCCACATTTCAAACGAGCATTTTCCTTGTTTCAGGAGAGCCCATGTATAACGTCTTCTGTGGCCGAAGTAGAAACGTCATGAGGTGAACTGACAGATGACGCTACGGCTAAGCCGCGGGGGTCCGCGCCGGGCGGCGGTATGTGCGGCTTTGCTGCTATGCCTGGGGGCCCTGCTTTTACGCCTGGGGCTACTTTGTTACACCGAAACTCTTCCACCGCCGGCGATGGTCACTCCCGAAAAGTACGTGGTCGGTCCAGACCACAAAACCTACGAGTATAACCGCGACATGCCACTCATCTTCATCGGGGGTGTACCCAGATCCGGCACTACCCTCATGAGGGCCATGCTGGACGCGCATCCGGATGTCAGGTTGGTTTATTTATAATTTATGTTTTAGGGATTAGAGCGGTATTAGAAACGTGAGGATTGATAATCCTCTTTTGCATCGACGATTTGGTTTGTCTCTTAAAAGTGACATTCGCGGAAACGGGAGAGAGGAATGACATAAATTTGTTAACTGAACATGTCATCGCTAGAGCCGAGCATTCCTTGGATTTCGGAGGGAGTCATTTTTACAGTTTAAAATAGGACGAGGAGATACACACTGAAATTGCTTCCACTTGCGAGTTCGTAGCAAAATTAAATTCAAAACATTTCTAAAGCTTTCGAATGAACCAAATTAGCCCATGTTCGTACAATTAAAACTGAACATTCATTTCTGTCGTACACCGGACACATTTCTGCACAATTTCTCTCGTATTTCAGAACACACTCGTGCTAAATTACAGTAATATGATTTAATCCAAATTATTCAGTTATGTAATTTTATTTGCTAAACTAAGAGTTTAATGAAACACATTTATGCAGTTTCGCAAAGTCTGGAGCGCTGCACTTCGAATACCGTCTGCTGGTGGATAAAACCGCACTAATTATTTCGGTTTTAGTTGGTCCCGGGAGTCGTCATTTATTCCTTTGAATATTATATCAAGTATTCCGACCCAATTACGAATTCGCATAATCCTTTCGAACGGTCTCGTCTTTATTTCCTTCCGATATCCACTTTTTTGACATTTTTCCAATTTCTTTTTAGGCACCCAGAATTAATCGAGTTTCTCTTTAGAAATGCAAATTAAGTATTACTTCTTGTTCTTTCTCCGTGAAACTAATTGATCAAAATCTTGATCGGACGGAAGGCGTTCTTCGACAGCATTTCTTTTATTCATTCTTTCCGCATTTCCATTTTTAGTAATTTTTTTAAGAAAGTCTCAAGTTCTTTTTTCCCTTCTTTTTTAAGTACTGTTTTACTACATTTATTAATCCTTTTAAGCTAAAAAAGAAACGCGGGAAGTTTGTTTTTATTTTCACGAGCATTACTAGATTATGATGTTTGCGATTTCTCAAACGGAAAAGAGCAAAAATAAAAAGCGATGCGTGCAAATTGAATCATTCAAATCGTTGGCTAGGATTTGTTCGTTCTTATGACGTATAACGCAGTTGATATTAAGCTTTTTAATGAGTTTTTTTTTTAGTAGATTGATGTTGGTTTTTCCCGTCCTCTCTTCCATTCGGCAACCCACGTGTACACGCTTTACGCCTCGCCCATTGAAATTAGCTGACCCGTATGTCATAGCGTTACCGTTTTACGATAAAACGGGACGCGTATGTTCTGAACAACACGATGACGCTCGGATTGGTGTTATCATTATCAGCCATCCATCCTCTCAGATATTACTACATGTACACATCAATCCATTCCGCAAACGTTAACAGCTTTCCAGTGCAAAACAAATATGTGTTTAACTGAGTTGCTTTTATTGACACCGATTAATGGTTTCCATATCGATTCGTTTCTGCTTGGTTGGTCCGAATATTTCAACTATTCGCAAAGGAGGAGACAGCTTCGAACTAGAATTAACTCTCGACATGTTTGACCAAACCCCAGAAATTTGTTTGATTTGATCCCTTTGCTTGATTATACGATGACAACTATAAAGCGAGAACTCTTGAAGCGTTAACTAATAGCGGCGAACATCAAATAGTTTGTAGTAGTTTTGCAGTTTTGAAGGAAGCATTTATAAAGACATTTAAGTGCTGCATATTTCCACTATACTGTCTTAAATGTCTATAATAGACTGGCTACATAAAAGAACATGTAAGATTGCCGAATATAAATATTATTGGGTTTGTAAATTGTAGATAATGTCCATTACTATAATCAAATATCTCAGTTTCCTAGATAAAACAATTTAAGTAACTGATTTGTAAAACAATGGAAATACCAATTCGATAATTTGCTTTTAGTTATGGAAAATAACAAATTTAGCAGACTCGCCCAAGGCTTAATAAGGTATTTTCCATAATGATTTAAGATAATCTCAGACCAATAATCAAGATAGAATTGTCAGGAGTACACAATGTGCGTTTAGCATTTTTGTTCGCAAAAAGAGGTATTTCAACTTCTGCGTTTTGAACCGTGACTACTCTTCACTAAGAATTGATGTAATCGATGAGCCCTAATGTAACGGCGTATGCTATTTGTTCCAACCAGTAGCCAGAATCTTTGCAGTCTAAGTGCTTTCACGAAAAATGGGGACAAAACTTGAACCAGGGTGCACTCTCCTATTAAGCTAAAAGACTGTGACTCCCAGAGAAAGCAATGCTATCACTAGAGATCGGAAAAATATGCAAAATGTCAGCTGTATCTTTCAATGCATTCCTTCAAAACATTGGAATTGCCCGTTTTATTACTTATTATACGTTAAATACTTCTAGACAACAATAAAATTTACATTGTCAGAATTCTGAAGTGTTACATTGAAAGATACAGTAGGCATCTTGCATATTTCTCCGATCTCTAGTTATCACTCTTGTTGATGACTACCTCTACGGCGAAAAAATCAACCTGTTAGGTATTCAAAAAAAGGGGTTGCGGGCATCTCCTGGGGTATTTATCCCGGCAGCCTTTCCCCGACATGGACTTTTCCCGGCACGGAATTTCTCCGGCCTGGAAAGGCTGCCGGGAGATGTACGTGCCGCGAGAAATTCTCCGGGAGCTGCCCGGTTCCCCCCCCCAGAAAAAGTACACTTTTGTTCGCAAGTTCCTTAGGAAGTCCGACCAGTCACAAGAGATTTCTGTTTTGGGGAGAGCCTGGCGACGAAGGTTCGACCTCGGTGGAGGTTTTGCACAAAATGTATTCGCTGAACGGTAGTAATGAGGTTTCGTGTCCAGTCTTGAAAGTTCTTGGCATTGTCTGGACGTACGTTTTGAACTAAGCAGGTCCATCGAAGATAATGCCACGCAATAATTATGCATTTGATTCATTGTCAACCAAAGTTTCCAGTTTGTCTGCAAGATCTGTCTTTTTTCCTGTATGAATTTTATCGTTCAAAGGTTTTTTATCAACTTTATATCTGAAAAATTAAGGGAGATCTAGGTCTCATTGTTTTTGATATCTTGTGGAAAAGTTGATCACGCTGATTTATCAGTCTTGGCCTTGTTCGTTCGTGCACGAACGCCGTGAATGTTTCAGTGCCAATCTTTCACAAATTCCTGTGAGATTCGAACTGTTAGTGCGGACGGATTCGCTTTGTTTATTTAAAACAAATTCTAAGATGAAACCTCTTTAACTAGAGAACTGTGGATACAATCCATCGGGCTTTTCGGATTGTTTGAGTCGTTTTTGTGGTGCTCTAGAATGATGTATTATCCATCTCACTAGAATTGACAGTTACGTCACTACTTTAATTTTAGTAAGAAAGTTAACGAAGGGCGAAGCGCAACCATGGACTATCGAAGATTGCACTCTCTGACCTATAGTCGTACCTTACGTTCAATTGAGAAGCACAACCTTAGGCCATCAAAGGTTATCGAGAAGGTTAATGAAGGGCGAAGCCTGACTAAGCGCCACCAAAAGCTCTGTTAAGAAGGTTAACAGAAGGGCGGATCCAGACCAGGGGCCACAAAAGGTTCTTTTAAGAAGGCTAATAGAGGACAACGTCCAACCAGGAGTCAGAATCATAAGCTGAGTTGTCATTGTATCTAGCTCTCCTAAGAAGGTTAACAGAGGATGAATCCTGACCAGGGGCCACCAAGAATTCTCTTAAGAGATTTGACAGAGGACATAGCTCAACCAGGGACCAGAGTTATAACCTCAGTCGTCATCGTATTTAGCTCTCCTAAGAAGGTTAGTTGGAGAGCGAAAGCTCTACTCGGGGACACTCAGAGTTACTCGTGCCAGAACTTAGTCTTTTTTGTACTTAGATGTCTTAAGAAGATTAAGAGAGGACGAAACCCGATCAGAGACAAACGAAGATAGCCCATCGCAGAACGTAACTTTAGTCGTCATCGCATTTAGCTTTCTTAAGAAGGTTAATACAGCACAAAGCCCAACCAAGTGCCAAAGTCATCGCCACAGTCGTCATCGTATTTTGCTCTTCTAAGAGGATTAATTGGAGAGCGGAAACTCCATCAGGACGTAGCCTGTGTCGTAATCGCATTTAGTTCTCTTAAAAAGATTAATAGAGGACAAAACCGGACCTTCTAAGAAGGACACACCGAAAGTGTCACGCACGAGAATGTAATCCGTGTCGTCATCGCATTTAGCTCTGTTAAGAAGGTTAATACAGGGCGAAGGCCGCCCAAGGAATTATCGTATTTAGTTCTTCTAAGAAGGTTAACCGGGGGCCACCAAAACTGGTTTGTGCCAGAATGTAACCCGTGCCATAATCGCATTTAGCTCTCTTCAGAAGGTTAATACAAGGCATCATTGTATTTAGCTTTCTTTAAAAGGTTAATAGAAACCGAAGCTCGGCTAGGATGTTATCGTATTCAGCTTTCTTAAGAAGGTTAATAGAAGACAAAGCCAATTCGAGGATCAGAGTCATAGCCCGGGTCGTAATTGTATTTAGCTCTCTTAAGCAGATTAGTTGGAGAGCGCAGACACCAAAAGTATCTCGTGCTACGGCGTTTCCTGAATCGACATTGCACTTAGTTCTCATAAGAAGATTAATAGAAGACAACGCCCAAACAAGGGCAAGAGTTATAGTTCGAGTTGTCGTTGCATCTAGCTTACCTAAGAAGGGTAATTGGAAGGTGAAGTATTACCAGGGATCACTGAAGGTAGAGACCTGCACAGGTTGGGCTTTTTAGCCGGGTTTTATGTGGCTTGGCCCAAAGGTCGGGTTCAGGTCAGATCGGACCGCATTTTATAAACTTATCGGGCTTTACGGGTCTGCGTCTGGTCAGCTGGACTGCCCGGGCCTCTCCGACTGTTCTACGCACTACAATATGCATACTATGATATAAAAAGTTCGGAGACTCATATTAGTCGTCTTTTCGAATCTGAACTAATAAGCCAGTCAATTTATACATCCGACCTTGCAAAAGGTCATGCAGTTTTAATTTTTCTGTATGTTGCTAGCACTTAAGCCAATAGTAAGAAACCAAGTTTGCAGCTTTGAAAGACCTGTGCGAGCTACGTAATACCCAAGAAGCAGCAGAATTTTTGAGATTTCTTCGCTTTTTGCTCAATGTCTCCTAAAGTATGCGTCTGAGAGAAAAAGTTATACCTACCTTTTTTGAAATCGATTGAAGTGGCTAAACTTCGACCCGTTGCAGGGCTCCGTACGTCCAGTACTTTCCGAGATACAGCTCAAACATTGGGAATTTGTTCCAAAAATTTGAAACTACATTTATTTAGCTTTAATTTGAGCTCGACGAGCACCCATATGGCCAATGGTTCTCTCAAAAATGGCATATAACCAAAAACCTAGAAAAATTGGCTTTGAGAAAAATCAATGAAAACAGTGCACGTAGAAATGTTATTTTATTTTTTATTAAAGAAAGAAGTTGTAAAATAGATAATCAATATTTACATGTAAAAAAACAAGAATCTTATAATAACTCAATTATGTCTCTGGCTTTCATGAACAGTGACTGGTCGAAAGTAACAAAGCACTTTTTTTTGAGAATCAGCTTTGCTTTTCTCACTGTATTCAAAAAACAATGTGAACACTATATCATAATCACTAGGTGGGAAGCAGATGAATGGGAGGAAAACAATTTTTGAACATTGAAAATCAAAACCGCTTGTCACCTGCTCCATAAACCCATCCCAATCTGGTATAGATTGGGGTTCGACGATCTTCCATACAACCACAACAGGCCTAGCTCTGAGGGCAGTATTTCAACACCAACTTGAAATTCTTGACAGACTCCCTGTAAGTTATTATTCAAAATAGCTGATAAGCCGGAATTTCTTATCACACGGCATTTTTTGATTTGCGTCGGACTAAAAGTGCTCACAGTATCAGCAGATGCATACTTCTTTAAACGTGGAATGTTTTTGTCTGGCAGTACTGGATTGTGGGGTGTTTTGCATATAATACCACCCATTTTATGGAATGTGTTTTTCCCATCTGCGTTGTCGAATACAAACTGCATCAAACCTCCTTTTTCGATAGGAGGTGAGGATTCTGCTCGCATGATTGCAGAACTTTCAAGCTGCAATGCCTCATTGTAACTGCATGAAAATCCGAAAGCTGAGCACATATTAACTAGATGTCTCGAATCAAATTTTCTATATAAATAAATATAAATAGTGTAATGATCTTTAAAAAATGAACTAATGCCCAAAATAAGAAAACCATGATAATGGATAAGAAAATAAACTTTATTAGTAATGAATATAAAAGGACATTGTTCAAAGAATTGAATTTAAATGAAACATAAAACAGCAATCATGATAAAAGTCAATTAAAATAAGGTAAATAATAGGAAATAGAATACTTAATGTATATAAATTAGATTAAAAAAGGGAGTCTGTGAAAAAGAATAGATTAAGATGGAGGGGAGTAACTAAGTTTTTGTTGTTTAAAAAAAAGGTAGTGGATAAAAAAAATTGTAGAGAAGAAGGTTGTTATTTGAGTTATTCTACAGAAATTTCAAAAATTTTGTTAATAAAATAGAAAACTATATTCATGATATAGGTAATATGTGTTGAAGTTATTCATTGTACTCTACTTATTTGATGTATGTGATAGCATAACATTTATAATTTTTTTTTAAATAAAAGAGTGCAAACAAGGTAATTTGAATATTTTATTGTGGTTAAAAGAAAAAGAAAATATAATTATCAACGACAGAAAGAAGGAAAAGGCTTATTAGTGAGGAAACAGGAAGGAAAAACTGGAAAGACTAGCGTGAGTGTTTTCATATAAAATAGACGAATAAAATCAAAGCTTATTAAAGTAAAACAAACAATAAAAAAAAAAGAATTTTAGTCAATCTTAATTACATGAACTTTTAAAATGAACAGTAATACATCATATTTGAAGTGATTCCATTTTGAACTTTGTGTTTTTCATCCAGTTCCAAATAAATTTGGCTTTACATTCAAAAATAATAAGAATTTAGAACTTTTAAAGAAAAGTAATAGAATATCTAAGTTATACTTACATTCTAATATCTAATTTTGTTTTGGAGCAAAATTGGAATCCTTCAGTGAATTTACCGAACTTCTTTGTGTGAGGACATGTCAGTGTAATCATAAATTGGAAATACAAAGATGCATCTTCATGAGGTTGGACACGCATACAGGATCTGAACACGGTTTCTATAGGATGGAAGATTTCTGGTGAAGAACGAAGAGGACGAAAAGTAAAATTAAGTTGCGGTGGTAATATTAGTAAAAATTATAATAAAACGGTGATAAGAGAAATAAAAGTGACGTAGATTATTAATATTTCAAAAAACAAATTAGTGAAAGGAAATTTGTAACAATTCTTTGAAAAGTTAAATTGGCAGATAATGAAGTTTATTTCCAAAAATCGTGATGGCCTTAAAAACAGATCAAGTTGAGTAAAAGGTACATGACATTTAACCCTCAAATTTATTTGACATTTAAAATAGAATAATTTCAAAAACAGCAAAATTCAAATCCATCACAATAGGTACTCTCGTCATGGGTGAGGAAATGAAAGATCGTGACCTCACAGCTGAGGGTGTGAAAAAGCTACACATTTTTTTCTTCAATTATCAAGAAGGCCACGGCTTGTGTTTTAGAACAATGATTTCAAAAAACAGTTCTACGGACTCAGGGGCGACTGAATACAGATTGCGCAGAAATCGTCGGATTTCTTAACCGCTCTTACTGGACATTACCCTCTCCTCTTGCATTTATCATAGAGAATTTTGTGACCAATGCTTTTGAAACACGCAAGTGCCCCTTCGCGGAAATCAAGCTCTGTTATTATGATGATGACTTTCCACTTTCTTTTATTTATATCAGGAACGTAATTCCCTTTAATTTGTTTTAATAGCTCATCTAGCGAGAACTGACATTCGTCCCTGTTTTCCCAGAGGTATGAGCACATACACTCCATAGCCTCATATAATCTAAACTAATACCCTCTCTTCTGCTCCTTTGTTGACAGTTTACTGAACAACTTTTTATAACACAGGATGTGGTACCTTGCGTCAGCAGCTACTAGGTCATTTTCAGTTGTGAGGCGCTGTGTAATCTTCTCTCCCATTCATCATCTCGGCCTTTAGCTGCTTCTACAACTGTTGCCCTCACATCCAACTTTTCAACTTCCTGGACGTTATTCCGTCGGAATAAGGCAGTTTTTACTGGAGCCTGATATATTTTTCAATGATACCCTCACCACACAAAAAACAAATTGTTTTGAGATTCCAGCCACTTGATAATCTGAGGGATAGCTGATTAGATGCTTGGGGAACAGAATCTCCTCCACGACGAATATGTTGCTTCAACAGTATATCTCCTCTTACATGCATCAAGGATGGTGACTTCTTCAAGTTTTTGAAGGAAAGTTTGGTTCTCTTGAAGATCACGTTTCACACTCACGTTAATTAGTGAGAGAATATCTCGTTTCTTAACGACAATAGGCATTTTAATTTTCTGTTTTGTTTGTTTAAAGTAAATTTGTTGTTTTATTTGAATATCTTTTTTGTTCTTTCTGATGTTTATTTACTAGGGTTTTCATTTGGGTTTTGTACATAAACAAAAATCTAACCAAATATACAAAATAATGTAGAATTATATACAAAAACAATATCAAAGTTACCCATGGTCATTTCATAACTACCTGTGGTTTCTGTCTTTTTTTTGATGGGTCACTTCAATTGTTGAGCAGTTTAGAACGGTATGCATTATTTTCACTTTTTGGAACAAATGTCCAATGTTTGAAGGGCTGTATCTCGGAAAGTACTGGACACACAAAGTCCGGCAAGGGCTTAAATTTTAGAAAATTTAATTTGCTTTAAAAACGGAAGGTATAACGTTTTTTCTCAGACGCATACTTTAGAAGATCTTGAGCAAAATAGGAAGAAAGTTTAAATTTGCCAACGCGGTACATTTAGAGGAGTAAGTACGAGAGTTGTGCTTGCAATCTCGTATCTTAGTTACCATTGTTAGTAACGTGTAACGTAATATTTTCAAAATGAATTTCTTGCAAGGAAGTGGCAGAGTGGGAATGAAGTATGGAAGGTACGAGCTAGTGATGCTGTTGCTTTGTGTTTTCTCTCGCTTGGGTAGTTTTGAGACGTTTGTGGTCTTGTTCGGACCACCTCGGGCTTTCCTCTCGTTCGGGTCGCCTTTGTTGGGCCCGCCTAGAGCTTTGCTCATCTTGGGCTTCGCCCTCATTTGGGTCGCTTTCGGCGCCCCGGCTAGAAAACACTAGAAAATGCAGAGGGGAACCTTAAAATTAATAACGTTTTTATTTATTAGACGATAGACGTGAAGAATATAGAATATAGTATATAGAAAAAGCCCCTGTCTAACAGGATATTTTAAAACCGAGGGAATAACTTTCTTGTACGCTCGCCAGTGGCGTGCAACTTTATTTGAATTTAGCAACTATTTCGAAACATCCCGTGTATACGGATGAAAATATCGGCAAGCAAGAAATTGTTTCCTACTGTACTAGCATGGCCTTTTCAACGCCGTGATAATATTTCGTGTTGCTGCGCTCTTTTGAATTTTCCCCATTTAACCCGATGTAAAATAATAGAGATCGCAGAAGTCTCTTGTAGGAGCTATCCTGCTGTTGCATATACCCCCTTCCGGATTGCTACAACATTGCCGTAACGACAAAGGTTTGTATTACCTTTCTGCCTAAGAAAGAGGTTAATCAACTTATTAGGAAAGGCGTCAGTGGCGTAAAAAGTCGGGGTACATTCGTCACTTTTCGGCTCGTCCCGGGCAAGTCGTAGAAGATATTGAAAAACTAATTATTCCATAGGCATCAAAAAAGGGGGCTCCATCGATCCCCATTTTAAAATCGAATCTATCGATTACAGAAGAGTCGGAGCAAATTATCCCCTCTTAAAAATAAGGATATCCCCCCATTTAAGTTTGACGCAGGTGGTAGATGTAGCACTGCCCAACGCATCGATTGGTACTCGAGTCGTGATTAACTACCTATAAATAAGCGCTCCAGGTGGGGCTAAAGGAGGTCCCCCCCCCCAGGATTTTCGAATTTCTGAGATTTTTTAATGGAAACGTGCGTAGTGGCTAAAAGCTATACAAACGGTGTGGATTTTATCTCCCGATCTTTTTTTTGTTTGAATACGGAGGTTCGTTTTGCACTAGTTTTCGTTGGTCGCTTTTTTGACCCCTGAAGATGGCCTTTTTCGGGATTCCAACACCAATACGAAATTGAAGCCAATGGATGGGGCTATCCATTGATGCAAACCTTTTCGATTAAGTACCACGAATATGGGTGCTATAAAACGTCAAAGATACATCATGTCGATTCTTTTTTAAATAACTACTCGCAAACAGTCGAAGATATGTCGAACCGGGTCCACATAAAATGCTATACTCTAGCGCACACAACAAAAGAAGTCCGAAGTCGATACGACTTTTAGTGCCCGAGGTACAGCACAAATTGCTCCGTTTTTGGTTTTCCGGGAGTGTGGGGGGGGGGAGAAAAACAAATGCGAATCGAATGGTTTTTGCGCACAGCTGCTCAGAAGGGTCGGTTCTATTAGAGGACTCGAATACAAAGCGATTCGGATAATTTAGACTATTTAGAGCATTTTCGTGAAATTAGGAATTTATGGTCGAACCGGATCTGCAAGGCACCCGTGTTTACTTTTCCGGGACACTCTTAAGTATACTTGTCGAATTTGGTTATCTTATCTCTTCTCCTTTTCGCTGTATGAATTTTTTTCGTTCGAAATGGGAATCCCCCTAGCGCCGCTCCTGGTGGAGCTACAACTTGGTTTTAGCGGGTGTCGCACGCAGGACCATTATGGTAAACACCATCCCAAAAGGGGTCTCGATATTTCTTAAAAACACAAATTGCATCCCCCCTGCCCGACGCCTATGGAACCGACCTCAAGTTCGGTTAGCTCAAAACAATGTGAGAGGACATCCCAAGAACAGCGCCGCCGTCGAAACTCCTCGATTCCGGGCACTATGACGTTGCAAGGTCGCTATTGGGTCCAACGGGAATGATATACTCAAAGATCAACGAAATCTGCCTGATGGTTTTCGAGATCTAGAAAACGAGTACGGCGAAAAAACGCTATTTTTGGCCCTTTGACCCGCTCGTTCTCCGAACCTACTTGGCATTTAATGAAAACCGCTTAAATGCATAATACCACCACTAGGCTTTATCGATTGCACCCGGTCCGGTTCGAGGGCAAGCTTTGCCCCCTTGTGTGATATTATTTTATACTTCTGGTCTGTGACTGTGATTGTTGTATTTATTAAAAATGCGGAATCAGCTAAGCAATTTACGACTTCCAATAACTTCTTCAAGATAGCAAAATGGTATAGAGGTTTTCTGTTTATTTTTTACCGTAGAATAACGTACTCAAGTTTTTTTCCGCAATTTCCTTTGTACCCTGTATATGTGTTAGTGATTTTTTATTCCAAGAATTTTAATTTTGTGCATCATTGGATCTGAGATTGAATACACCAAAGCATGGCCTTCTTTAGCCATACCCCTTTTCTAGAGTTTGAAAAGGAACAGTTTCTTCTAGAAAAGTAACTATCAATGTGTTCAGTTGTTTTAAGAGCAGCTTATTACTAAAAACTTCATCGTTGGCCATGGGTTTTTCGAACCATCAAATTTGAAAATTTTCAATGTCGTTCTTTACAGGAATGTTGTTTGATCCTTTGGCTTTAAAACTATAAAATTACTCCCTTCTGCCTTAACCACCCGGCATATTTAAAATTGCGGTATTATTTACAATAAATTGTTTCACGTGTTTTGCAAATTGCTGTTTTAAAAATATTTTAAAAATTAGGAAAAATAAGGAAATTAAGAAAATTTGTAAATTTTGCAGCAACATATTGTAATGATATTAAAAGGTTGAAATGATACCTAAATAAGAAAACCAACAAGAATAATGATATCATTAGAGTTATTGAAGAGCATAAGAACAGACAGTTAGTTAATCAAACAATTAAAGAGAATATTTTAAATATTCTGAAATTTGTAAGATTAGTTGATTATGTAATAGTTTTTTTTTATTGTTCATAGAATTAATTATAGAAGTTTATGACAATTGAAGAGAAGTTTGTTGATAAGTGGTTGATAATAATTTTTAGAAAAAGTTTGGTATGTTTTTTGTGAATTGAATTTTGTTAATAAGAGTTTTTAGAGAAAAACATTTTATATTGAGTTGAAAAGTTGTTGCGGTTAAAATAATTTTTGAAGATTTGAATTCGAGTTTATGTAGAAGTTATTTAAAAGTATTGATAATAAACAAAGATTAGCGAACGATATTATCGAGTTTATTTTACTGTATGGGTGACGGAGTTAAAAAGGAATAAAGAGGTCGTATTAAATGGAAGGAAGAATAAGTTAGTTATTAAAACGGAGTAACAAGAAACAAAAGCCAGAGAGTTAATGTGAGTGTTACTTATTTTAGACAAGTTGTGATCTTTAAAGAAAAAATTAAAATAAAAAGAAAAACTTTATTGAATGCCAAGACTATAAACTTTAAAATAAATAACAATATATTTCATTTCAAGTCATTATTAGAAAGAAAGAAACAGTTTACAATAATAAAAATTATCTAACATATTTAAAGAAGAGCAACATTATTATTTAATTTACTTACCTTCTAATACATTTTATTGTGTGGAGGAATAATGGAATCTTTGATATGTGTTGTCCGAACGTCTTTGGTGCGGACTTAAGCAACCGGTGGACCAAACGGCGACGTACTGAAGAAGGTTGACTTCATTAACAGAGGAAGACCGACTCTACGAAGGATGTATGCAAGCAAGGAGGTCTGCGGAAAAGGAATAGGAAGTGTAAAGTTAAAAGGTTGTGGTGAAGTGAGGTAAACAAGAATAAAAAAAAAGGTGGTAAACAAAAAAAATAAGTCAAATTTGGAGATATTAAGAAGATAAAACAAAAATTTTAATTATTAAAGAAACGAAAATTAAATGTAAAATTGTTTAAAAAAAAATTAACTGTCAGTTTGATTGAAGTTGTCACGTGTTGATCAAGGTGGTCTTATTTAGGTTATCAATCAAATATCAGAAAATCATTACAAAATATTTATAAACATCAAAAAAAATAAAATTAATTCATTGATTCAATTCTCATGTACATGCATCACAATATGTTTTTGTGTGAGAGTATTGATACGAATTGTGCTTTGCGCTTTCTCTGGAACACCTAAAACTTATTTCTAAGAAGCTGTTTAAAATAGAAAAGTTTCGTTCTCGGCATTAATAAATATTAGACGTCATGTACAGAGAATTGAGTTTCATAAAGCTTAACAGAGCAGATAGAGAATAAATTAAGAAAATACGGTTAAAGGTCATTCCTGGTACAAAACACAAATTTATAATTACCATATAAATGTCATGTAATTCTAAGGTTTCGACAATCGTTGGGAACGTGCGATACGGCTTTCAAAATATGTTCTTATCTAGCAGATGATTATGTAAACTATTTAAGTTTCTTTCCGTTTTTAATAAATCTATATTAAAATCTACCTATTTTATTCTATCAAGTTACTTTTTTCTACACGTACTGTAATAAGAGAGATTCCCTATTGAAAGGGAAACACCGTTGGCTGTTTATCTTTTCAAAGAATAAACAGGGAAACCGCGAATAAGAGTTTAAACCAAACTTGAAATATTTACTAAATACCCATTGCTTGTTTCTTCTTGGCAACTTTTTTGCTATCTTAATGTTCGTCTGCTTTTCTTGTTATTGCAAAATATAGGATACTCTATGTTCGAATGTAGTAGTTATCTTGAGCTATCTGCAATAATTTGATGTTGTTTTGTTACGACATAGTTATTACATTTCCAACAAGAGAACTTACTAATTACTTCCGTGAACCAAACGAACTTAACATACTACATAGTAAAAACCTCTCCTGCAGCACTTAATTGAATTCAGCAAAAGATCTCCCCCAACAAAAAAGAACGTTAAGACGTAAAACAATAATTACAGAATAGGATGGCATTAAAATGAATGTGAGAAAAAAGGGCGTTGTTTCCCTTTTGATTATAAGAATCTAAAAGGGAAGGCACGAAAACGAGGGTGTTAAAAACCCGCATTGCCCACATGCCTGTTCGCTAAAAGCTGCTTTTTTTATCTCAATTTAAAAACGACAGTTTTACCGTCTGTGCGATAATAGCTATTTTCTGTATAAAATTTCTGTAGGGAATCATATAATATATATCGTTTAGGTTTTCCGCACGCATCAGTCGCGGTGCAAATTGAGCGTGTAAATCCCTAAATAGCTCGCAGAGTCCCAGGTATTTGGTTTTAAGTTACGTCGATTTTGAGATAGCCCGACGTTTAGATACGCGCGTTCGTGAAACGAGGCGTAAAAATAATGGCCTGACCAGTTGCTCTTACTGCCCTCTAATCGATTCTAATTTGTCTGAAATGGAAACTCGATTGGTAAGCTGCAGACGACTAAACACAAAAAAAGCAGTAAAACGATCCAATTTACATCAATCATTCGGTATTGCTACATTCCGAGTGGTAATGAAGTTACTTACCTATTTACGATTTAATTACAGTTCGTTCGTATCCTTCTGCCAGTTCTAAATTTGTGTTATAAATTTTCATTTCAGGTGTGGACAGGAGACCAGGGTCATTCCACGTATTCTTCAGCTCCGTTATCACTGGCTCAAGTCGGAGAAGGAATCCTTACGGTTGGAACAGGCTGGCATCACTAAACCAGTGCTCGATTCTGCGATAGCCGCCTTCACCCTTGAAATTATCGCGAAACACGGCGAGCCCGCGCCGCGATTGTGCAACAAGGACCCGTTGACAATTAAAATGGGCACTTACGTGCTAGAATTGTTTCCGAATGCCAAATTTATATTCATGGTGCGAGATGGACGTGCTACTGTACATTCAATTATATCTAGAAAAGTGACTATTACCGGTTTTGATTTGACTAGTTATAGGCAGTGTTTAAAAAAGTGGAATACGGCCGTTGAAGCCATGAATAAACAGTGTAAAGAAATAGGGCCAAAGAGGTGCCTCAGGGTTCCATATGAACAGTTAGTGTTGCATCCGAAGAGTTGGATGGAGAAGGTACTTCAGTTTCTGGATTTACCGTGGAACGAAACGGTGCTACATCATCAAGACTTTATTAATAATGGAATTAGTTTAAGCAAGTAAGTAACACTATTTCTAATTTGTTTGGATTGAACATGGTATAATGGAACTTGTCAATTTCGAGTTTAAGTTGAGTTTGACATTTTTAAAATTAAGTCTTTGATCGATATATCAGATACCAGCTTTAATTCAAATATTCATTTTTCCTTTTAAATGTCACATACAAAGCGTTTTTTAAAAGGAGGTGATTGAGAGATTTTTAATTGAAATCTTTAAAAATGTTTTTCTTTTATGTACAAGTGCCATTTTCACAACGGGCGGGCTGTTGAATTTCTAGCGGTAGTTTTCGTCCTAAAACTTTCACTAATAGTAAAACTAGTAGTAGTTTCATGAATGTAAAAATTGTGGTCGTTCTATTGGGGGAATTTCTCTCGCGACCGGGTTAACCACACCATCTCCCTTGCAGCTTCGCTTCGATAATCCAATCGGAAGCATTGCAACATATATAACATACTCAACATTGTAATGAAACTTTGTAAACTGTCACATACAATACAAAGAATTTAGTTGTTATGTGGCAAACTTTTTTGAGTCAGTTAATCAGTTCCTTGTCGACCCTAGTAATTTCGGTGATATATTCAGGTTAGCGAAAAATCGACGTGAAGTATTTCCGTCATTAAGACTTTCCTGCACCTTGAACAACAACCATTTCAACTTGTTTCTGGAATTCTCTTTTTGTTTTTTTCCCCATTCAGATCTAGTAAACTGTGTTGAAGACGATTCTTGAACTGATAAGTTGTAAAATGCACCTCATAAATTTAAAAATAATCTTGAGCAGCTTCTTGACTATTTAAATCATTCATTTGTTAACTCCTTACCGCATGAATTTTTTGATTTAATTCAATTAAATGTGTTATTAATTATGCATCCAAAAAATATTTACTAAAAGATTTTTGTGTCGTAATTTTTAGAACAAAAATACAAAAAAATTGCTTGTGCTCTCATGTCAGGGATTGCAGCCCAGACAAAAATATATCAATACATCTAGTCGATATGAAACGCATAATCATCTATTCCACTCAAGACGTTTGTGTTCTCGTGTTTCCTTCTATTTTTTGTAGAAATCTAATTTCCATTACCTGTATTGCTGTGCGCTGCCAGCGTAAGCACCCAATGTGGAGAGATAGGTAGAGTTATACAGTGTGTCCACATTTCAATGTTCACTCTTGGGATCTCGGAAATTGTAAGAGAAACGAAGTCGCTTAAATTAGAAAAGTTTTGGCTATTTTGAAAATCAGTTTACTTATGTTTTTGTTTTTTCAAAAAAGTTCACGGCTTACTAGATATTTGCTAAAAACAAAATTATCTTATTTTTTTTCAATAAAAAGCATTTCCCACTTAGTGTGCCATGGCTTTAAACATATGAAAATCATTGATTTTTATCAGATAAATTACATTTGTTATGTAACAATTGCTAAAACAAAAGACGCTTTTAAGATACTTTACTGAGCATTCACGGATAGCATCAAATAAGCAGCCAATGCCCCATAAAAGCGTATTAATTTTGTTTTAGCAATTTTTGCATAACAAATGAATTTATTTGGTAAAAATCCACGACTTTGTGTGTTAGATGTTATGGCACACTATGATGAAAAATGATTTTCACTTCATAACTCGGTAAAACAAAAGAATAGCTATGTCAAACCATGTATCACTGAAAAGCATTTAAGGCGTGCAGTTCAGTAATATGGAAATCAAGTAGGCATTCTCTTGGAAAAATTTAGATTTACGTTTTACCGCCGAAGTAAAACAAAAGCCAATTGCAAAAATAATTTTTTTGAGTTTCGGAGTAAATTCTCTAAAACACTCTCTTTGCTGTTCTTTCCTATCTTGGCTTGTTCCTGAGATATTTCACTTAAAACAATAAGATAATATCGTTTTTTGCAAATATCTAGTAAGCCGTGAACTTTTTTGAAAACGCAAAAGCATAAGAAAACTAACCTGCAAAATAGCTAAATCTTTTCTAATGTAACTGACTTCGTATCTCTTACAATTTCCGAGACCCCAATAGCGAGCATCGAAATGTGGACACACTGTATACTGCCAACTTCACTCTTTTGGATATTGTCCTTTTATTTAAGAATCCCAATTTTATCCCTGCAGCGGCAACTCGACTGCTAAGTTCCATGTCGGCCTTTTCATCTTGACTGATACAGCTACCCAAATACTTGAAAGCATCTACTTGTTTTACTCTTTTGCCTCCCAAGGATACATTCTGTCGTTCTGCTTCACTGCCAGAAATCACCATTGTCTTTGTCTGGCTAAGGTTTATCTTCATATTGAATGCTTCCAATTCGTCTTTCTAAATGCTGAGATTCAACTGGAGATCACGAGCCGATGCTGCTAGTACCGCAACATCGTCGACAAATGTCAGTTCTGTGACGAGGACCAATTGTACCCTGAAATTACCTAGCCTAAACATCTTCACCCACTCTCTGCACCTCTTAATGACTTTATTCATCATGACAATGAATAAAGAAGGGGCTGAGTGAGCACACTTATCTCAATCCTTGATTAGTGATAAAGGCTTCTTACTCCATATTAGCAGTTGTGACATAGCTCCTGCAGTTGCTGTACAGACTGCTGGTAACCGCTACGTCATTCTCCGATACTCCATATTCTCGCAGCAGTTGCCAGATATGTTCCCTGGGAACTCGGTCGAAAGCCTTCTCGAGGTTTAGGAACGCCAGATGGACCTTCCCGCCGTACTCTATCAACTTCTCTCCCATTTGCCGCACAATGAATATCACGTTCTAGGTGCTTCTCTCTCTTCGAAATCTGCTCTGGGAGTCGACCAGCCTGCTGTTTAGAGCAATACGCAGCCTTGCCTTCAGGATTTGGGACACTGAGCCAGAAGATACCCCTGTAACTTCCACAGTCTTTGTTGTCGCCCTTCTTAAAGAGCGGAACTATAATAGACTAGCCCCAGTCGTCCGGAATCCTCTTTTGCTTATAAGCCCACTGCAAAACAGCCAGCAAAACATCTTGGCAGCCTTGATTTATGTATTTCAACATTTCTGGGGTCACTTCGTCGTGGCCCGATGATTTTCTCAACTTAACCTTTTCAATAGTCTCGAGAAATTCTTCAATTGTCACTCCTTGGCGGTTCTTCCTTGACGCAGACACTGATCATCATTATGTCTTTGCTCTCAGTCAATATTTGTCTCTCTTTGGTCTTAATTCTTTTAATAGGACACTCTTTAACTTTTCTCATTGACTTAAATTACTCTATAAAAAAGTCTTTGGTTTCCCGAGTGCGACTCCTCCATGAATGTTCCAAATTTTTCCCATGATTTTCGTTTAGCTTCTTTTACTTTGATTTTACTTTCCCTTCTTGCATTTTTATAAGCTTTCTTGTTTCCATCGCTTCTATTTTCTAAATACTTTTTTCATGCCCTCTTTTTGTTGGCCACGATTTCTTTAACCTCCACTGTCTATCACCTGGTTTTTTTCACCATTTTTCCAACTCTGCTTCTCCTCAACGCTGTTTCTGTTGCTTCTATTATTACGTTCTTGAATGGGCCTCGCATCCCTTCCAAGTTTCTCCTTGTACTTATCTTGTACCAATTTTTGGAATTCTTCTTTTGATTCCACTTCTCTGAGTTTGTGGTTCTTAATACTTGTATTTACTTTTTTCCTTCCTTTTGTCTTTCTACATACTGGTACCATGAGAGTCATCTTCACTAGGTAGTGGTTAGAACCTATACCCGGTCCCCTCAACACCTTGGTGTCCAGAACTCCCACAAAACAGCTTCTGCTCACTATTATACAGGGTCACTAAAAAGTATGGAAACACGCTACCCCCGCAGAAACGGTAAGTAATAGGAAAATGAAATTTCGAGAACTTAAAGTAGGTTTTTTTGCCATGTTTTGCGAAAGTAATTAAAAACAAATCTTCAATTGTTTTTTCGTACGGCTGCCATCTTGAATTTCTTTAAACGGATCACCCTGTATATGACGCCATATTTCGATAGGGATTTTAAGGGCGAATTCAACAATATAAGGATTGTGTACTTATCTTGAAAGGTTTTGGAGATAATCGTTATTCTTTTGTCAAGGATTTCACTATTAATTTTTATCAAAATCGAGTTACCCGTGAAACAGCAGAGGCAATGGAACTAAAAAAACGATGTGCAATTATCGTATAAGTAGTTAAATTAAAAGAAAATCGTAAAAATTTTGTCCTTAGCCTACTACATATTTAAAATAATAGATCGATGCTAGAACAAAATAAATTTATGGTGGAATAAGACCAAATAGTGACGAATTGATAATAACAAAAACACAATATGATTTTATAACAAGTGTTCACATTCCATTGGGCCACGTCTTCCTGTCGCTCTATTAGAAAAGACTTCATCTAGGTATTCTCTAAAGCGAAGTGAATAATGTAGTGATGCACCATTACTACTCAGAAAAAAATCTCATTGTTATTTCTTTCTAAAACAATAAGGGGGTTCCATTAAGAAAAAAAGTCGATGACGTCATAGGTCCCAGAGTAGTAAACTAAAAAATTAAAATTAACGTTCATAAATTTCGAAGGAAAAAATAAAATTGACGTGTCCCAGCTTTTCTTCCAAACAGCAATAATAAAATATACAGTGTATTCAGAAGGAATGGGACAGCGCGATATCTCGGAAACGAATGCAGATTTTAAAATTCTGAAAACTTTGTTGTAAATTTAAGGTAAGGGCACATATTTTGTAATAAAAAGTTTTTCAATTAAATGCTAAACCGCCAGATGGCGCTACCCAATTTAATTTCTTTAAATGGAATACCCTACTTTTTATTCGATGTTTGGAATCTGCAACATATTTGTGATAACTTTCCTTATAACTACCAACAACCTATCTGATTTACTTTTCGGGAAATCATAATTTTTATAAATTTAACCTAAAGATGTAAATGATTGTATTCTGCAGAGATAACAAGCAAATTTTTCTATATTTCTGGTGCTGGCCATCTTATAGAACCATTAGTACCTATCTATCGTCTGGGAAACATCCTAATACATCAGGCACCTCTTTTGCTTGCGAATATTGATTTAAATTTGAGGCAGGTGATGTATTTTCAACAAGACGGCGCTCTTGCTCATAACAGTAACATAGTAAGAGACCATTTGAACAGGATATTTACTAATGGTTCTATAAGATGGCCAGTTCGTTCTCCTGATTTAACTCCTTCAGACTACTTTTTTTGTGCACATTTAAAAAGTGTAGTCTACGATACACCTTCCAGAAATGTAGAAGAATTTGCTTATTATCTCTACAGAATACGATCTTTTATACCTTTGTGTTAAATTTATAAAAATTATTATTTTCCCGAAAAGTAAACCTGATAGGTTGGTAACAGTTATAAGAAAAGTTATCACAAATATGATGCAAATTCCAAAAATCGAATACAAAGCTGGGTATTCCATTTAAAAAAACTAAGTTAGGTAACGCCACCTGGCGGTGACGCATTTAATTTAAAAACTTTTTATCACAAAACATGTGCCCCTACCTTACGTTTATAACAAAGTTTTCAGAATTTTAAAATTTGCATTTGTTCACGAGATATCGCGCTGTTCCATTCCTCGCTGAACACACTATATACACTGTGTATGGATATGATCTATGCATATTTGAAAAGCAATATTTCAAGGAAAAGTCACTTCCTATTAAAAATATTGCATAATTATTTTCATAAATCCGAACTCGCCTTCACTAACCGCAAAAACCACTGTACATATAATACTGCTACTACCGATATAGCCGATATCTGTTTCCAAAGAAGATTTCTTAAAAGAATAAAGACTAAGCTTCTACTATCTACAAAGCTTTCCACTTTTTTTGCAATAGCTTTCGCCAGTTCTCTAATTATTTAAGTGTACACGGGCGAGTACAGCGGGCATTAATGGGTTAATATAGGATGAAAAACAGATTGTAATGAATAGGAAAGAGATAGATACTACCCCCAGGGTACGTTATATGCACGTCCTCTATTTTATATTACTTTTAAATAAAGTAGTAAACCTAAGCGCTCTTTAATCATAACAAATTTCCCCCATGTTAAGAATTCTAAGCTCTTAATAACCGGAAACACGTTGTTTATAATTTTATAGGAAATTCATTACAGTTTTCCCCCAATTTTCGAATATGTTATAAAATATGGCCGAAACGCAAATTAACGAACTAGTAATGACATAATATAAGACATAAGATCACAAAGTAGTAGCTTAGAAAAATATAGGCCCTTTTCTAAGGTGACCAACTGTACTAGCTTTTATAGGAGAGAACTGGCTCTTGTCGTGGTTTCTCCTTTTGGAGACCGAGGGGGGATTCTCTTATGTCTGCCTCAGGGGTCTAAGGGAGGTTTTCCATGTTGGTTTGGAACTCTCAATTTAGGCCCCAAGGGAGATCCTCTCTTATGTATCCTGGGTTTGAGCCGAAATAATATGCCCACCTTACCCTTCTCATGTACGTATATCCATTTACATTACATTTGTGGAGTAATTCTAACTGCAACATTTTAGAAGCTTCTCTTTATATATTAATCGGACAATTCCTCAAGGTTTATTTCAAGACTAAATGTTCACAAAATCTATATCTGTAATAGCTTTAACAGGTTTTTTGTTCGGTACGAAAATATTTTTGTAAACTGGATAATTTGATATTTTACAATTTTGTTTTGATCTTGCATGATTAAAGTTTTTATAATCCTGAATTTGGCTTTCTTTTTTAAAAATATGAATAAAAATAAAACAGCTGATACGAGCAAGAAGATTTGGCTAGCAATATAATATAGACTTCTACCTTCTAACTTCTAACTAGTAGGTAAATGACAACAAAACCTTTTTTTTTGTATCTAGTCGTAGAGCACCAGAGAAAGTTGTAACGGTTGAAATCCCGCCAAATGTATGTGATTTAGGTTAGTACGGAATTGATAAGGAATAATTATTATATCGATTTTCGTTTTTTGTTTTTGAAATCAGTATTTAGTTGGTTTATTTATTATATTAAACTAGTAATCGTATATTTTCAGGTTAATTTGTTTAAAGTACCCTTTGTAATGGAATAGAACCTTTCGCAATCTCAGTAATTTCTTTTTGCGGGGAACGTCTGAACTAAGTCTGAATTTTAACAATTTTTTTTATCTTTCTTGCATTTCATTATAAGATTCTTAGTTCCATCTGGTAATTCCTTATAATTCTTATTTCAAAATAAAAAAGTAAAAAGATACTCTTGAATGTAGCAGGAATGATAGGATTCTTTTGTAGCCGGGGTGTTCATTAAATTTCGCTCCAACAAGCTGAGAGCTTGGTGTCCTTTCTTGAACTGGGCGGATACGTTGTGAAATTGGTTGAAATACAGGGCGTTGTATTTTGTTGTATAGTTGAATGATTCAGTTTTACCCCCCCCTTGTGTGGAATAATATTTGAAGAATTATAATAATAGGAAGCAGGGTGAGATTATTATTATTGATTAATTATTCATGAGTTAACATAGAAGAATTTAGACTTGACTTAGGTTTAGATAATTATACAGTGTGTCTAAGATAAGGATGCCCAGCATGGGGATCTTGGAAACGGTAAAAGTTACAGCATCGGTTAAATGGGATGAAAGTTGGCTATTTATAGAACCTTTTTGTTGGCGTTTTCAAAATCTAGATATCTTGGATAGTTTCAGAGATATTTTAAAAAAGTAGATTTCTCGATTTTTGTTATTATTTTTTCTTTCCTTTATTTGAAGAGATATCGCAAAACTAAAACCACTTTTCCATTGCCACTTTTTGTACTCTTTTAAGATACGCTCACAAAATTCCTGCACAATGTTTCGGTTTCGAGTAACCATCATCAACCTCATTTTTTTAAACAGGCGGAAAAATAATTGAAAATTGTTTTGGATAGCTCTTGTTGTCACGATTCTAATGATGTAAACATGATAGGGTTATTTTGATTTCTTTAGCTATAAATTAATGCATTCTACAGTACCCTGGCCTGCACGATCACCTGATCTAACACCACTAGATTTCTTTTCTCTGGGGTTACGTCAAGAATCATGTGCTCAACCAAAATGTTGGAGATGAACAGCAATTATTACAGTTGGTCACAGCAGCGTTCAACACAAAAAAATCAAAACCAAATAATCCTATCATGTTTACATCATTAGAATCGAGACAACAAGAGCTATCTAAAACAATTTTCAATTGTTTTTCCGCCTGTTTAAAAAAAATGAGGTTGATGATGTTTACTCGAAACCGAAACGGTGTACAGGAATTTTGTTAGCGTATTTTAATAGAGAACAAAAAGTGGCAATGGAAAAGTGGTTTTAGTTTTTCGATTTTTTTTAAATAAAGGAATGAAAAATTAATAACGAAAATCGAGAAATCTACTTTTTTTTAAATATCTCTGAAACTATCCAAGATAGCTAGATTTTGCGAACGCCAACAAAAAGGTCCTACAAATAGCCAACTTTCATCCTATTTAACCGATACTGTATCTCTTACCGTTTCCAAGATCCCCATGCTGTGTATCCTTATCTTGGACACACTGTATAAATTATTAATGGTTTATCCAAATGTGTCTTTGCATGGCATCACCGAAAAGCATTTTTAAAGAGCTTTCCAATGATGTGTCGCAAGTGGGTGGTTGCCATTTAAGATTTTAAAGTTTGGGGTGGCTGGTGAACAGGGGGTTGGGGGTGGCGCCATATTTGTGGGGTTACTTGGGTTCTCATGGATACTACTGAGACGGTTTTGCACATTTCTTGCTATAGCTTATTTAAAAAAATACCGCCCATTGAATCTTTTCAAAATGTCATCCTCTTTACAGGGTGTCCAGGATAAAATGGAGTACATGGGGATATTGGATACGGTAATAGATACAAGATCGTTCAAATGGGGAAAAAGTTGCGCATTTATGTGCTCATTCACAATCCGGATTTACATTTTTAAAAAGTAATCCCGTTACTGAGATACAGGGCGAAAACGAAAAATGTGCGTTTTCTAAAAACCTCCATATTTTACTTATTGTAAGAGATACATTCACCAAATTGTTAGGGCGGGGATAATGGGCAAGGGGGACTTCAAAAATGACCTTGAAAACATTCTAGGCCTACTAAGTTTTACGCAATCGTATCAAACTTTTGTTTTCCTTATGGGCGCCATATTGGATTTCTACAGTTTTGAAATCGTCATAAAAAGAGCTTTTCAAGCAAGTACAACATCCCAATGTTCGGTAAAAAAAATGATCACAAATAGCGATATTGCAATTTTACCGAAGTAGGCGTTGATTTAGAAGATTTCTCAACAACTGAATATCGTCTTATTAACAAACAAACATGCTGTTGTTTGAGCAATCCTCTAAATCAATTACTTTTTAGAAAGCCGCTATGCATTGTTATAAATGTAAGAATTTAATTAGGTGCCGGTATTGGGAAGTTTCAAACAAAAGAAGGGGCAGAATATTAGTTACTGCATCTACATACCTTCGAGTTTAAAAACTTCAGGTAGTTGTATTTATTACATTAAAATTATAAGGTGTTACATTTTTGCCTTTGTTTTTCATATAAAAACCCTTTTTATGCCAACTGTCAGTAAAATGTATTTACAGCCTATTCTGTAAAAGCTTTAGCTTTTTGCCAACTGTCAGTAAAAGTCAACTTTTTATATCAATTGGCGAAAACAGTAGTAGCAATCTTTTTGCACCAATGCTAAAGTTATAGACCGAGCCGTCACTCGATTGTAGAACTCTCCTGGCGGCTATTTTTTTCTACGCTCGTGTCCAAACACATTTCTATGTTACGGATTTTGGTGCCAAAAGGGACTTTTTTAAGCACTAGCGCCTAAAAGTAATATAGGAAATGATAGAATGGTTAAATTAGATTCTTTTTTTTTAAATAAAGCTGTTTAGTTTTTTTTTTTGAGTGGTAGTCATAATAGTAAATTGATATAACTGAACTTCTTGCTACTTATCTTCTCAGCTTGTTTATTTACAATGAAGTGAATTAATGATCTCCTAGGTTCAAAATCATTCTAGTCTAATAATTTAATATGCTGGACTATTAGGGACATTTCATAATTTATATTCTAATTACTCTAGTGCCTCCAGTGAGGCCTTATATTTATTAGGTTGGTAACATTTCGAGAACTAAATACTTTAAGGTTGTGAATCTGAACTTTGACATTTGAGACAAGAGATCCAAAACTAAGTTTTGACAACTTTAGAATATTTACCTAATCTAAAAATAAATGACATTTACTAAAATTTACTAACTAAATGTGACATAAGCGTAAACTATCGGTGAATAATTACTAATTAGATTGGAAAAAGTTATGCACTGGGGTTATGAGATTTAGAATTAGAATTAATAAAATCGTGAATAAAAATCAAAGCAATCTATTATAGAAAATAAAATAAATCATAGCACCCTAGAAAAAGATAATTATTTTAATATTTCCGTTAACAAACCTGTACTATTAGTTGAAATCGGAGTGCACTTCTCAATTGAACTATGGAAACATCTTGATGTTACAGGTGTGCTTGTTGCTTCAGGATATTTTATACGTTCTGGTTCAGAAGTTCTCGTTGCATTACCCATATACGGTGCTGAAACTATGCAATTTTCGGAGCGATTTCGACGCTTCACAGTTAGGGTAAAAGCACCAATCCTCTGCCACCTAAAGTATATTTGAAGTTCAAATTCGTTTAAATTTAAAACGAAATAATATTTATCAATGAAACTTTCTGCATAGTGATGCATATTTAAATGATATACATGCTCAATCGTCAAAAGTCATTAAACGTTTATTTTTATATGAGAAAAAAAATAATTCATTAAAACCGACACTTTGGTCCCGTAATCCGCCGCTAATTACTAAAAATCCGCCATCAAGGTCCTAAGTAGCCGCCCTTTAAGAAACAAAGCTATAAAACATCGTATAAACGTGAGGAATGATTATTTCTTAAATGATTACATGCGAGTTCTTCGAAGCTTTATTCAGATCACCTGTTTGGCAAATTAAATCTGTTTTAGCGATATCTTCGTTATTCGCCATAAGCATAAAATAATTTAGCAATTTTATGCCTTTTTTGCATTTGCTCATAAACGATTTATTGAAACGAAAAGAATTTATTTTAAAAAATACATGCAAATACAAAATAAGTAATAATTAATAAACAAATGAATTTAATTCCTACTTTCTACATGATACTCTTTAAAAGTTAATTTTTCACTTAAGTTGTTTGGACATGCTGGTTTCCTAAATTTAGATTTTTTTTTTGAAGAAAATAATAACCATCCAATAAATGATGGAAAGATTAATAAATGTGGGTGCTAATCAACAAAATTAAATTAAAAAGTCGAGCAACAATAATCTAAAATCTCAGTATTGTGGAATATTTACTGCACGACAGTGGAAGGCGGCAAGCGGGTGACTAGACGAATCTGTGAATACCGGTACTCTGCCTAAGTAGGTGTTACTTTAACTTCAGGATATAACAAAAAAAAAATGTAAAATAGAGTGTCGTATTAGTGCCAGTTTTCTTTGCACCAGCCTCTATTGAAGAACAGGATTATGGTAAAGAACTAGATAACAGCAATGATGAAGATTTTGAAATTTAAGATGACGCAGTTTGTAAGAGTTTTGATCAACATGACTTGAATGATCTGACAACAGATTTGGGACTGTCAAAAAAGGCTTGAGAACTCTTAGCATTAAAAGCACTTGTGAAAAACTTGCTTGAAAAAGGAGCGAAGGTATCCTACTTTCGAGAAAGTGCATTTCTGCAATACTTTAAAAGTAACAGTGGCTTCATGTATTTCCATAACATACATGGTTTAATAGAATAATTAGAATATTCAATGTATAACTCAACTGCATGGTAACTGTTCACAGACAGCTCAAAGCGGAGCTTAAAGTGTGTCCTCCTCCACAATGGCAATTTGTTTGGTGTACATCCAATTGGCCATTCAGTTTGTCTTGGTCATTGAGTTGTTGCAATATCACAAACACAATTGGATCATTTGTGTTGACCCTAAAATGATATGCTTTTTTCTTGGCCAGCAGCAACGCCCATACGCAAAGTATACCTGTTTTTTGTGCGTATGGAACAGCAGAGCTCGTGAGAAGTATTGGGTGGAAAGGAATTGACCTTCAAGATCTAACCTCAAACCTGGTGATTCAAATATTTTACATGAGCCACTTGTTTACAGAAAGAATATATTTTCACCTCTACACATCAAACTGGGTCTTAAGAAGCAAATCGTTGAAGCTTCCAACTGGAAGAGACTGTTTCGAGTACCTCATTTTGGAATTTTCTAGCCTGTCATTTAGAAAAATGAAAGCTGGTGTGTTTGATGGTCCACAGTTTCGGCAGCTCGTCGAATGTGAACATTTCATCTGGACAATGTCAGAACTCCAAAAGAGTTCTTGGTTATCATTCAAAGACTTGGTCTAGCGATATGTTGGAAATACTTGAGCAAATAATTACACCAAAAATTGTCAAGAAACTATTGGAGAGCTTGGGTTGCGACATGAACATCAAGATGCATCTTGGTAACTTTCCGGAAAACCTTGGTGCAGTCAGTGAATGCTTCCACCAAGATTTGAAGGTCATAGAGGGACGGTATTAGGGTAGATGAGATGTGCATACGATGGCACGATTGTCTAAAGATGGAACACTCAAGAAATTTTTACTTTTACTGCTACCTAACTTTACTACTTGCACATAATTTGACTTACAGTAACAATATATCTTTTATACAGTGTGTCCGAAAAGTATGGAATATCCTATATATCTCAGTAAATACGCATTTTATGGAAAAATGTTTCCTATAAAAGTTGTTTAGTGTTTAGTTTTACATTACAGGGCAATATCAAATAATTTAATTTTTAAAAAAACAAAAGCGGAACGAATAAGGGGCGGATTTAGTGCGAATTTTAAAATAACATTACAAATTCTAAGAATATCTTGAGAGAATTACATTGCAGACGAAGAGGTTCTACGTAGAATGAATTAACAGCCAGAAATTGTAAAAACAATAAAATCAAAGAAAGCTGGAATACCTGTGGCATATTATGCGAAGCAGCGAGCGTTATGGGTTGCTGCAGGTGGTATTGCAAGCAAAAGTCATGGGAAAAAGAACACCAGGGCGAAGACGGATATCATGGCTTAAAAACTTACGAGCATGGTTCTTGATGTCCACTACCGACTTTTTTGAGCAGCAGTACACAAGGTTAAAATAGCCATGATGGTTGCTAATATCCAAAACGGATGAACACTACGAGAAGAAGAAGTCAGATGATGCTCAAGAAAAATTGTGTTCCCCATTGTACTATTATTAATTCTGTTACAAAAAAAATATTTGTTTATCCCCGGAATTTTATTATCTAAGGCTATAATATTTTTATATACCCAGAAAGGGGAAAGAATTCTCTATTTAATAAAGGAAGAAAAAATGTACCATGCTATTTAAGAAAAAAAAGTTGAATATCTCCCTCTAGGGGGAAAACACAATATCAAACTTATGTGTTTACGTGTACTTGGCTGATAAGTGTAATTCAACTTTTATTAAGGATTGTTTGCTCTATCATGGACATTAACGAAGATACTGACTTGGTCCTGTTTATACAGACACTGTACGGTTTGCTCTACTGGAAATGTCCCGAGATGTATCACCTTTATTTATGAAAATACACCCATCAAACTATATAAAATGGGATAATAAGTTCGCGGAAAAATAATTTTTATCTTTCATACATTCAAAAGTGATGACGTCACAAAATATTGTTTTGAATTATAACTCTATTATTTTTTCCTATCTATAGGGATTCTATTTCTCTTTATGGCGGTACTAATACTTTCATACCCTTACATGGTACATTTCGGTGTAACATGTAAAAATTATTTAAAATAAAGTGGACACTGTTTAAACAAAGGAAGCAGTAAAATCTAGAGTGGTTGCACAAAAATGCTATAATTAGGCAAAACAAGTAAAGTAACAAACAAAACAATGAAAAACCAAATAAAACAGACGAAACGTAACGTGGTAAATGCATAAGATTTTAATCCAACAAAAGTGCACTTTAGATCGTCTTTTCTGATCTTGAATACATAACTTGCCTCTTCTGGTTACAATCACAACTATCTTTGCTGTTTTCTGCAGCATAGTATGTAATTTATGTGTTAAATAACGCTCTACTTAATCTAAAAGAATTTTTAGATTTTGCTCAGGAATTTTTTTTACGTAAGAGTACATAAATACTGTAGGAAAGAGAAAAGAAATCCCTATCAGAAAAACACTTAGGTAGCAATTAAAAATTAATACCTTGTGACATCATTACTTTTACAGGTTGAAAGATAAAAAATATTCTTGTTTGATGGATTATTTCATAAACAAAAGGGGCCACTTCAGCGGAACAGACTGTTCTTACTTGAGATCTGAGGAAGCAGAAACAAAATTCAACTTCTATTTGTGTTTTGTTAAATTACAACCAGTAGTACGCCATGGAGAAATTCTTAAACAAATTACAATTTGTCACCTTGGATACGTAGATACAGGCAACGCGATTGTTAACAAAAAATCCAAACAGTTTTTAATTTGTAATCTTTGCATACAAAACGGTGATAGCAAAATTATTGTACTTAACATGCTAAGATTATTATTTTGAAAAATCGATTATTTCGATTATAAGATTAATCGACTATTCGATTTATCAGTTACCCGATTATTTGATTATTCAATAAACTGATTAAACGGATTATTAAAAATCAAGTCGTCTACGTCTGTTATTCGGCCATTTTGTTTCCTAATTAAATAATTGAGTAAATAAGCAATTACTGCAGGAATCGGTCAATCAACTGCTTGATTTTAGTTTCCGTAATTGTTTAATTGATTCAATTGTTTACATTATTATTTAAGGGTTATGTTTTAGTCTCGCCCAGGACGTTGTAATTTACCATATACAGTGTGTCCACATTTCGATGCTCACTATGGGATCTCGGAAATTGTAAGTGATACGAAGTCGGTTAAATTAGAAGAAATTTGGCTATTTTGGAGATTAATTTACTTATGCTTTTGTTTTTTCAAAAAATTTTACGGCTTGCTAGATATTTGCTAAAAACGAAATTATCTTATTACCCCTGGCTTATGAATTCCTTTTCTACTCCATGGTCGTCACTTCATTTTCTTCTGTTATAGTATTTCCATCTAGCAATTCACCAAAATATTATTTTCACTTCTCTAATATTACATCTTCATCCGCTAGTATAGTTTGTTCTCTTTATTTTTGCAAAATATGGGTCTGGGCTTAAATGCAATTTTTTCCGATTTTAGGCCTGCGTAGAGTGCTTTGACTTCTCTGCTTTTAAAGTTTTTTCTAAATCATTTAACACTGCTTCTTGATATTTTTATCTTTTTCTTTCTGATAGATTCCCTATAGTTTTTTCCACATCTCCGTTCTCTTCTGTAACATACGTATTTATTCTTGCTTTATTTTTCCTTTGTATTTCTTCCTGGTACTCTTCATCAAACCATTTTTTTTACTTCTTATTGTTACCGTCTCGCAATCTTTCGAACATTGCTCTATTACTACTTTTATGTTCTGCCAACCAATATCTTGCGTGCCCTTACATTTCTTATTTTATTACTCAACATTCCTTCGTATCTGTTTCTGTTTTCTAGATTTTCTAGTCTTACTACTCGTTTACTTTTCTTTTTTTACTGTTTGAAGTTTTTCATTAGCGTAATCAGTATTTTTATTTTCATTCCTACTACGTAAGGGTCAGAGTCTACATTTGGACCCCTGTAACTTTTGATATTCCTTATATTCCTTTGTTGATCTTTCTCTATGACTGTATGATCTATTTGGTTGACATACAATCCATCTGGTGACCTCCAAGTTTCTTTGTATATATCTTTCTTTTTGAAATCTGTACTTTTAATTTTCATCTCTTTTTCTTTGGCAAAGTCTGTTAACATCTGGCCATTTTCTTCTTCAGGACGATTTTCGTGTCATATATAGGAATGCTCTCATACTCTCTGTCCAATCTATTGTAGTATTCCTCTTGTTCTTGAGTTGAGGTTATGAAAAACGTAAATACTGACAGGAAATAAATGAAAAAACAATCGCAACAATTTATTTTGTTTTATTTGAACTACATTCAATATAAATTTTTAGTTTGCGTGTTAACATCTATCTTCCATTACCAATTTCTTCTTCTTCTTCTACATAATTAATTATTCCTTGTGCCCTTTAGAGCGTCGGATTAATTTAGATATTGCTTGTTTCTTTTATACATGCTTTCCATCCCTTCCGGTCCCTTGCCTGTATTTTCATCTCATCAATAGTTTTCCCGCGCCTTGTGCCTATTTCTTTTATTCTTTCAAGCCATGTTCTTCTCGGTCTGCCTCTCTTTCTTCTCCATATTCTTCCTGACTCAATCACCCTCCGCATCAGGCGTTCTACTTATATGTCCAAAACAATTTAATTGTCTATTTTCCAATTTAATTTTAATTGGTTCTTGGTTTGTTATCTGTCTTATTTGTATTTTTCTTATTTTGTCGTGTTTTGTTTTCCCGGCTATCTTTCTGAGGTATTTCATTTCTATAGTATTTAGTTGTTGCTGTTGTTTTTCCAAGGGTACCCAAGTCTTGCTAGCATACAGTGTGTCCACATTTCGGTGCTCACTATTGGGATCTCGGAAATTGTAAGAGATACAGAGTCGGTTAAATTAGAAAAGATTTGGTTATTTTGGAGATCAGTTTACTTATGCTTTTGTTTTTCCAAAAATGTTCACGGCTTACTAGATATTTGCTAAAAACGAAATTATTTTATTTTTTTTTAAGTGAAATATCTCAGAAATGAGCAAAGATAGAAAAGAACAGCAAAGAGGGTGTTTTAGAGAATTTACTCCGAACCACAAAAAAAATTATTTTTGCAATTGTCTTTTCTTTTACTTCGGCGGTGAAACGTAAATTCAAATTTTTTCTTGTGGAACGCCTACTTGATTTCCATATTACTGAACTGCACGCCTTAAATGCTTTTCAGTGATACATGGTTTGATCTGGCTATTTTTTTGTTTTACCAAGTTATGAAGTGAAAATCATCTTAGTGTGCCAGGACATCTGCACACAAAGTCGTGGAGTTTTATCAAAGAAATTCATTTGTTATGCAAAAATTGCTAAAACAAAATAAATACGCTTTTATGGGGCATTAGCTGCTTATTTGATGCTATCTGTGAATGCTCAGTAAAGTATCTTAAAACCGGCTTTTGTTTTGTTTTAGCAATTGTTACATAACAAATGTAATTTATCTGACAAAAATCAATGATTTTCATATGTTTAAAGCCATGGCACACTAAGTGGGAAATGCTTTTTATTTAAAAAAAGATAAGATAATTTTGTTTTTAGCAAATATCTAGTAAGCCGTGAACTGTTTTGAAAAAACAAAAGCATAAGTAAACTGATCTCTAAAATAGCCAAAACTTTTCTAATTTAACCGACTTCGTATCTCTTACAATTTCCGAAATCTCAATAGTAAGCATCGTCATGTGGACACACTGTATATAGTTGTTGATCTTCCATACGTCCTAGTTTATTTTTGTTTTTCATGATTAGTGTCTTATCCTTGTTATTCTTCAGTTTTATCAAACATGTTTTATTTGCCAAGTTTATTGCTTCGTCTACTTCTACCCCCGTATTAATTTACGAAGTTTGTCATCGCTTCTTTTAGTATTATTCAATCGTTAGTATTTATTGGTATGCTCTGAAATATAACATTATTTGCTTTTCTTTCCTTTTCAAGATTTTCTAATCTCTCCTTTGTCTCACTCAATTGTTTTTCAATTTTTTGTTTTTCATTCTGCGTCTTTCTATTTTCTTGTTTAATTTCTTCTATCCCCTTTCTCAGTTCTCCTATTTCTTTCCTGTATTCTTTTATTACATCTCTTACTTCTGTTGTTAGTTGCTGGGCGTTTCTTTAGTTAGGTGCTTCATTACCAATTTAAGTTTAGTTAATTTACTACCAACTTAAAGCAATAGACACAGTATTAAATGGACACCTGATACAAAAAATAAATAAATCACCAAACTTTAAGTTTCTCACTTTATAAGTTACGCAGATTGGGTTTTTTTCTTTTCTTTATTGAAAATGATAATCGCCCAGCCCTAAACCTGCCTGCTCATCCAGCAATACTTGGTTTTCTTGTTTTGTTATGTAAATAACCTTGTATTAGTTTAACACTTGAAGCATATAAATTGTTGTTGATTGTAACATTTATTTACAGACTTTCTAGTTTCTCTATTAGCATTAGCTAATTGAAAACTTGAAACTTAGGACATGCATTAAAACATCACTGAATATGAATTGAATTTCCTTTGAACAAAACTATAATAAACTAGAAACTTATCCAAGTCTAACTAGCTCTTCAACATTTGTTGTTTTCCAAAGATTGAAATGGTCTTTCTGAAACTCTATAGAAAAACAAACTTCAACTTTAAACTTTCCCGGCAATGACGATGACAGCAAATAATTTAACTAAAGCAAAAAAATCTAAGCGACATGTAACGACTTACAAACTAACATTCAAAGGCAGTCGAGAAACTTCTTTTTGCAAGTTTATTTATTTACTATGATGGAAAATGATGATATCAAAACGAATTCTGCTTTTCTAGTAAATAGCCTTTTTAACCATCCATTTTTATAGCGTTTCTTTCGAATCGTTCAAAAACGATTGTAATATTAAAAGTGCGTTACATCCAGAATATCTGGCCAGCCGCAGGCAAACTTTATCGTTTTTCTTAAAATAACATTGTGTGTGTGAGTAATATATATGTATGTATTTTTCATTTCCTTTCTTCCCTTATATAATGGGTCTTTACGGGAAATATCCACGTATTCAGACGGCATTTGAAAAATCCAGATCGTTTAGATTTGAAACCAAGTTTTTGTTATGTAAAAAGTAACGCATTGAAAGGTTTAAGTTCCTTTTAAGTATATCAGGTTTCAGTAAAGGCCTGATTTTATTTATGATTTTCTCTGCTTTGTGTGTTCGTGGCTATATACTAAAATCTCGATTTATTTTTCTTTTTCAGGGTGGAACGTTCTTCCGATCAAGTTATAAAACCAATAAACTTAGAAGCATTAACAAAATGGGTTGGTAATATCCCGGACGATGTAGTCAGAGATATGGCTGACATAGCCCCAATGCTATCCGTATTGGGTTATGACCCTTATGCCAATCCGCCATCGTACGGGAAGCCAGACAGTGTGGTGGCGGATAATACTAGGGAAATCGAGAAAAACAAGGCTAGCTGGGATCAGAGGGCTAGAGAAATGTTAAAAATCGGTAGCGATAATATGGACACGGGCTTCGATAAAGAGCCTAGTGATAATCCTGAAAATGCTACGTGATATTCGTTTACATTTATGTGTTATAGGTTGCAGTGTTTCAGGGAACAAGACTAATTAAATGTTTGTATGTGTGTGTTTGCATGTATGTATGGAAATAACAACAAAAAAAATAATTGTAAATATTTTCCAGCAGACGTTAAACACGAGTATGTAAAATGTATTCAAATATTTACGTTTGTTGGAAAGTAGGCCTAAAATTAAACAGCCGCGATGGCATTTGGATTTTTGGAATTTTAATCGTACCTATACTATCAAAGACAAAAACATATATGATTACTGTTCAATTTTTTATCTTTTGTCGATTTTAACTAATTTATAGTTAAGTAATTGTTATTAATTATTATTTTTATGTTTATAAACTTATTTTTCCTTTTAATCAGATGACATCACAACGGCCAGTACCTTGATAGATTATTTAAAATGCACTGTTTACTTTTAAATAAATAGATTTTTGATGTATATGTAATAAAACTTTTAATTGTAATCTACGAATATTGTTGGCCATAATTTTTTTGTTTTTACAAACAATATAAAAAAGCTAATTAGACATTTATTAGTGTTTAAAAAATATTTGATTATAGCATGAAAATTGGCAGCACAATAAATAATAAATAATTTTTATAAATCGTCTTTTACTACAATCCTTGCCATGTTGAACTTTGGAAGGCACCAAGTAGCAATACAAATTAACTTTAATCTCGATTCCATTAACGAACTTCAATTTCTTGAGTGGAAGACCACACTGAATTTAAAATTTAGAATTTTGATGAACAAACTAAAATATGCTTCGACACAGTGCCACACCAAAAGCACGTACTACCTACTGGTAGACCGTTACTAAACGCTACACTTAAAATTTAAATTATGCAGGGGAACGTTTCCTCACAATAAACAGCATCCAGCAATGCAATTACGAAAGCGATTTTTCAATTGAAACCAGGTAAGTTTTGCGCAAGACAATGCTCCTACTGTAGAGCTTTTCTGTAGCAACAACCTTCTTCGAGCTACCACATGACAAAATCGACGTAGCCTACTTCTCTCATTATAACATTAAGGGTTCTTTAGAATTTTACTTTACTTTACCAATTTATTTAAATTTCTATCAAATCGTCGTATTAAAAAAACAACCTCTTGCGTCACAAAAGACAAAGATAATCTTTCTACTGCCCCATGTAAGAATACAGTTAATAGGGCGGTAAGGATTTTTTTCTATGAATAAAAGGTCGCAGATAGAATGTTTAATTAGGATGTAACCTCGCATTAATACTCACTGTAAAAGACCTTTTATGGTCTAACACAATTCAAGCTCAACAGCGGCCTTGGACGTGGATAAAGAGGCTATAATCCTAATAAAAGAACATAAGACGTATTGAAATAAAAAAATATTTCAAAATATCCTGATCGAGTCAAATGCTGCCAAATATAATTAATTTAATGCTCGAGCTATTAAGAAACTTAAATACAAAGGTTCAGGAATTATTCAAAAATAAAGATGCCGTATGGATTGACAATCAATATTAACAACATTAATCTACATCATAAACAACGCTGAAATAAATAATATCAAAAACCATTATAAAAAGATAAATGCATCCAAAGCTATAGGCTAGCACTATTAATACTTAATCAGTCTCGAAGTTTCTGCAGATGTCTGATTACCTAAGAAGCTTTACGTAAGTTTAAACTTCGAAAAGAAGCGAAAGAGATTGGATAACCTGGCAGTGTCGCCAATCGAAAAGTCTAGTGGTTTTTCTGCTGATGCCAACCCTCGTTTCAAATCCCCTGCTCCGCCACACCCTCTTGCAACTCATGTAATCCTAATGAGCAATTAATAAATTTTAAACGCAGATTTTGCGAGATTCTCTTAGGTCTCGAAAGATTTTATGTTCCCTTGCCATCAGGATCACAGAAGTGCAAGAGGGTTAGCTTTAAAAGTTTCTGCAGATGTCTGATTACCTAAGGAGCTTTACGTAAGTTTAAACTTCGAAAAGAAGCGAAAGAGATTGCATAATCTCGCAGTGTCGCCAATCGAAAAGTCTAGTGGGTTTTATGCTGCTGCCAACCCTCGTTTCAAATCCCCTGCTCCGCCACACCCTCTTGCAACTCATGTAATCCTAATGAGCAATTAATAAATTTTAAACGCGAGTTTTGCGAGATTCTCTTAAGTCTCGAAAGATTTCTGTTCATTTGCCATCAGGATCACAGAAGTGCTAGAGGGTTACGCTTTAAAAGTTTCTGCAGATGTCTGATTACCTAA
>VTPC01090572.1:728542-795831 GCA_011009095.1 Ignelater luminosus
GTGTTCTTGCTTTTTTGTTAATATAAATGTATAATCACCGTAGGGAACTGTACTTGGAATAACGATTTAAAACTTTTAATATTACTTTTATGTTGGTTTAATTTCTTATTTTATAATTAAATTCCTCGTAAAAATATAACGAAGGAAGAATTGGAAATTTGTATATGTCTATGCCTGATATTAGAATAGATACGATAATTGTTTTACTTGAGTGTTTTATTTATTGTTGTAGTGATGGGCGCCTAGAGTAACATCCTTCCTTGAGGACGCTACCGAAGACAGGGAGGATTGTTACAATTGTTAAGTTTTTTCACTTGAATCCGAAAAGGTTATTAAAGACTTACACGTAGATTTAGTAGGCAGGCTAGTTATAAGACAGCATGAAGACCAGTCAAACATTTTATGTATTCATAACCTATAAAACTGTTATAAAACAAACTAGCAAACATACATTTATTGACCTACTCTTAAATCGAAAACCAAATTCATAAAAAAACAATTATGTCATTACCTGTCGTTTTGCTTTTTCGTTTATTCGTTCAAAATCTTCAATGAGTTCAGGCATGCAGGACTGCAGTTTTGTATTAAATTGTCACTTTTGGCTAAATTATCACTTGGTGATGTTGTAATTTCAACTTCTTGGAAAACCGGGAGATCTTTGTTCCTTTGCTTCAGGGATTGCAGAAAAAGTTCTATATTGACCATTTGGAATTTTTTGTATACCATCAGTCTTCTTCAAGCTTTTGATTTTTAACATCTTCAGCGGGTTTAATTTGTGCTGATTGATCTTCAGGACTAGTTTCTTCTTCCTCTTTAATATTACAATAGATTTTTTCGGAAGTTGTTGGTGGATGAGTAAAGTTGACTTGTTTCTGGAAATGGAAAAATGTAAAATAGAAAATTATAATGAATTGGCCATTGAACAATCTCACAATAATATCATACGACTAGGGTTTTTGAGTATCAGCCATGTCTCCATTCCCAGGACTTAAGACTAATTTTTCTCAATTCCTAGGAAGAATTCCCGAGACTCAAAGCAATTTTAAAAACTGGTTAGTTTTGTCATCTCTATTTCTTTGCAAATGTTTCCACACTTCATCAGACTAATTCATTTTTATACTCATATAAACATTTTGATTAAAAGCAATTTAATTATAATATTGCACATCTTATCAACGAGTTAATTTGAACACAAAAGAGTTTTTCAGGTTGTGAATTTCTAGTCGTAATCAATTCAATTCAATTAATTTCACAGTTTGGCTAACGACACACTGCACAGACTGATTTTAGTTAAATTTGAAATCGCAGTTAAAATACTTTTTAATTTTTTGTTTGGATGACTTGATACATCAATTTATATGATTAATTCCATGAAATAAAGGTATCATTCTTATTTTGAAATTTTCTACCTTTGGCGATTAATGACGTTTTCATATTCTTCAAATTAAAATTCAGAAACACAAACTACTATTTCCAGAACGTAAAGCAACACATTTCTAGAAATTTTCCAGAAATTCTGTCCCGGATACCCTCAAGTCAGAAATTCTAATCACGACATACTTTTTAGCATTCTTGAAAATTTCTAACGTTCTTATAGACGTTCGGTGGTAATCTAACAATCTTCTAATACTAGCAGGGTAGAAATGTGAGAATTTTGGAAACTTGAAGCAATATTGTTTACTTCTCCTTACACATTTATAGACTGAACCTAACGTTATTTTCTCAGAATTGTCCTTATAAACAAATCAGTTTTCTAAGAATGTATTAATTCTTATTTTTTTAAAGTACAACCCACATGCACAAAATGCATATTTTGTCAGTATTTTAGCAATCATCGGAATGGCAATAGAATGCAGTCATGGATTCAATTGCAATAAATAGCTTCTGATTTCAAGAAAAAGACCATCATGGTAACAGTCCACTTTTAGAACTCCTGAGAATAGTGAGTTAACAAATTATAATAATCAAAAGTTCTTTGAGACCAGCAAAAGGACATACTTATGTGGTCCAAGTATTGCATTTCTACAAAAGTTATGCATCCAACAAATTCTTTTATTTAATTCTTAAGTGGTTCTGTCAACTACTTAGAATTTCCTTTTCCTCCCTTAACATGAAAACTTCCTTTTTTCTTATAAATATTTCTCTCTTTTAGATATTAACAAGTGGAACTCCCCTTCAGAGACACCAAGGGTTTCCTCTGAAGCCCCGGATCAAACACCAGGAGGTCCTCTCTAGATGATCTTAAAAATGCTTATTTGTTCGATCACCACCCACCATTTCTAAATGAGCATGATTGGATGTTGGACAACCTCACAAAACAAAAGAAGACAAGGCCAGCCTTGGCAACTTAAGAGAGTCGTTGATACATGAAAAAAAATGGTTGTTTATAATTTTTGAAATGGAATGTTTTATGGAGAAAAATAAAATAAAGATTTTCTATTTCAGGGTTCAGACTCTACATTTCAAATCAAATTTCGTGATTTTTTCAGGACTTTCATGAAATCTTTCTGAAAATTCCATGTGTCTATTCTAGTCTATTATTTTTCAAAGGCTGGTGTGCAACCGAGACTTATTATTATTTCAAGAATATCGGTAAGTCACAAGTCTCATAATGACGCATGAACTGATTAACTCTGTCGGGTCATTATTAAAGAATCTTACTTTTGCAGAAATAGTAATTTGAAGTTAGCCACAATATTCATTCTGCAGTGTTTGTTCAAATAAAAACAAATTCATAGCTATTGAAGAGAAAACGCAATTATTACGACCGACCTCTACTAGAAATTAAAAAACTAATATGAAAATCAACAAAACTGTTGCAATAGCAGTGAAGCACGTTGTCGGAACCAATCAGAAGAATACAGGATGTTGCAAAATCGTCAGATCTGGAGATTTATTGCCAGCTCTGGCAACAGTAGTTTGCAGTTATTAAGGAATTTACAGTCATCTAGGGTCTGTTCTGATTCCACATCCAGACGTGTATTTATTACAAGGGCCGGCGAAACTTGATTTTCTCAAGTATGGAGTGCGAAAAAAGATCGTTACACATCGATGGGCTAGCACACACAGTGTTAAGGGATTTTGTTGACAAAATGAGGTAAATACATTAGGTAATGAAGAAAACTAAAGAGTTTCTTATGCACAAATATGCTAAGTAAGTAATAACTATAATTTTAAACTAGCTAGCGTCGTCTAACGAAAGTAATTAGTACATTAATTGTTCTGGAAAGGAAATTCCAGAAAAAAGGCATCTGAAAGTGGATTGCCTAAAGTGCAGGTTTAAATGTCGAGAACATTTTTCTAAAAACCAAAGGAAACAACTTTACACAGCTTAACAGATTATACGAGACAAAAAGCACTGATACGTTCTTTAATACAAATAGTGGCTATATCTAGAAGTAAACTAAGTCCTGTAACAAAAAACCGAAAAGACTCAAGGATGTATTATTTAACAGACAATAGAGGGTATCGAGTCTGCCTCAAATTCTTTTTTGGCACTTTTGCTGTGTTTGAGAAAGTCATCGAGAAGTGTGTTGAAGGAATGACAGATACGGAAATTTTTGCGAGCTATAATAAAAGGAAGAATAGCAAACCCCACAACGCAACATCTGACGTAGACAGACAGTTAAGGATCATATCAATTTCTTTCCAAGAATAGAGTCGCATTACTGCAGGCGTGATTCAACTAAAAACTATCTAGGTAGATGCAGATTTAAATATCTCCACTGTGATTATATCAAGACTTTGGCGCTTCTAAAAATTTGAGAACGGTCTCATAGTTTGTGTACCAAAGTATGTTTTACGAGTTTGAACCAGCTCTTGTGTTTTATCGTCCAAAAAAAGAATCAGTCTTTGGTGTATAACTCATTCAGAGGCCAAGGAGAAAGATCTTTTAAGAGAAGAGTATGAAAAGCATAAAAAGGGGGCAAAATAGTATATGGATATGATAGAAGAGGACAAAAACATGGCACCAGTAGAGCTGGGAAAAACATTTAGAACCATAATGTTTGATCTTCAAGCTATCGTGCTCGTGACATTTGTTGGCAATTTTCAGATATATTACAAAAGCCATCTAAATGCTTTATGCCGTTAATACAATCGACCATCTTCAAACCATCGACTTAAAATATATGGAATCAGGACATTCATACCTAGAAGCTGATTCAGTGCAGTCTGCAATTAAGCGGGCTCGGGAACATAAAAAAAATTTACAAGATGTGTCTATTGACAGAATAAAACCTAGACCCTATCAATTTACTTATTTAAAACACTCAGACGTTTTTAATTTACAGAATCTTGTCTATGACGTTATGTCAAAGAGTACTTTAAATTGTGTTGGAGACAAGGTTGAATGGCTAAAAATCAAGTGGTTGCGTTTTCAGAAAGTAAAACCGTTTGCAATTCAATATAAACACGATTTATTATCACAATCTTTTTTGGAAATTGATATCACACAAACCAGAAGAAGATTTTGTCGCAAAAATAACTGGACTTCTGTTCAGTTTACATCTAAATATCCCGATCGCATTCCAATTCCTGATAAAAAAATGACCTTGTTTATTTACTCAATAAAAAGATTATTTCCAAAGATAATACTGATTGCTAGTCTTCCATCAACATCGAATTCGAAGCAGTTAGCAGTTCATAACAAGGCAAACTAATCACCAATGAAAATATTTTTTAAAGATATTTCTGTGTTTCTTGATTGAGAATTACTTAAGACTTAAGTCTATTGTTTAACATCTTCTTATTTAGTATATTAAGGTAACTGGTATGCGTTTTAGTAGCACATATGAGTAAAGTGAGAAAGATTTTGTGAAAATATAAATTTTTTAAGTAGCTATAACTTTTATTCAAATTTTTCTAACTCTTATTATCAAACAGTCGTGTACAGTTTACCAAAGTTAAATCGACCATTCAAAAACACACTTTGTAATGTTATTTTAAAATTCGCACTAAATCCGCCCCTGTTTTTTCAATTTCGTTCGGATATTTGTTTTCTTGACGCGCAATATTTAAATTGTTTCAGTTAAACGAATGTTTGTTATAATGTTATTTTAAAGAATTGATAACTTTGGGGTCTCGACTTCTGGGCTCCGGTAGACGTGCCTTTTGCTATTTTTCAATATAAAATTCCTGGAATCTTAGTCGCAAAAATTAAAGTCACACCGTCTCGATTGAGCCAGGTTTAAGCTGGTAAATCTACAAGTAAAATTTTCCATTGTCGCATAAAGAGTATTAATGTCTTAATCTGTTAAGGTGTATATCCGACTTTTTAACCCCACTTCCGTAAGTACGAACTGCGTAACAAAAAAACGCAGAGGTTAGGCATTACGTGGATAGCTGTTGACTTGAACCAACGTGTGGTAATTTTCGACGTTTACCTCTACATCCCCTAATTGGATTCAAACCAAATTAAGTGAAGCGATCCTCTTAGTAAAAAAAAAGAGATCGGACTGGAGAAATCGTAATTTCTTCGTGTCAGAGACGCGCAATAGTCGCGGAAGAAAGTGGTTTGTTTGCCAACAGCAAGGCTTATAAATTTCGTTATCGTGGGGAATGTATAACCCAAATATAATTACGCTGATGTCCTCCAGGAAGCAGAAATTGTAGAGGGTAGGAACGCAACCATTTTGGCCCCGTTGGTGTAGCATCTGTGTGTATACTACATTTTGGAAGCCCCGCAAAATTTTAATAGTGCTCGAGACTCAGTGATTTTCGTTTATAAAATTGTGTGTAAACGCCTGGATTTTGTTCTTATGTTTTTTTTGCGATTAACGTAAAATAAGTGGTTGTTCTTCGAAATTAAAGTTTTCTCAATTATTGGATCTAGCTGCCTTTTGTCGGAAAACAGAGGTCTGCACATACCTTCTGGAAGAAAGAATTCTTGTATGAGTAAGAAAGAAAACCTGCTATGTTTTATTATAGGAATTTTAATGTTTAAAGACTAGGAGAACGTCGAACTTTGTGAAATATTTTATACGAAAACTTTGCTTAGAAAGGATCAGTTTCGTATTGTTTTATTGAATCATAATTTTTACAAGTAACTTTTTAACTAATTTGTAACCGGAACGTTCCCAGGTAATTTTAGCTGGTGTTTGATAAATTGTTGCAACAAAATTACTAACTTGGCAATCATTTCTTTGTTCTTAAATGTAAAGTTCAGTTGTCAATATTTAACAATTTATGGTCAAGTTTACCTTAGTCGGGTTAATTAATATTTGAATTTTGATCTTTTGTGTTCTATTTTAAAATTTTAACGTAACAGAATCATTTCGCTTTGTTTATTGTAATAATTTGTTTTTCTTATAGTTTGTTTTTGTTTTTTTTATTATTTTATCGACTCTGTTCTCCAAACAGAAATTAATTTATGCCTCTTATTGATATTCTTTTGTAGTGCTATTTTGTTATTGTTTTTGTATTTTTGTTTGTGTGTGTTTGACTCATTTGTTTATTATCATTATTGTTTTAATAAATGTAAGTAAGGTCGTCTTCTTGTATTTTTGTGTTTGTAAGTGGATCTCTGGTCCAGGCGAAGCAGCTTAATTTCATTATTTTGTTTTTTTGGCTATCAAAAAGCACGTAGTGTATATTCCAAATTTCAATTATAGACTAGATATCTTTGCTCAAGAGAGAAGTAAATATTGAATTGGCATTTCTCTCTTGTATCGTTTTAAAAGAAGGAAGTCTTCAGAGGACTTCCTTAGCAAAATTAAGTAAGACAAATCAAGTGCTTATACAGTGTTTATTTTGTGTATTGAGTCTCATTGGTGAAACGTCAGAGCGAGTTTTAATAGAGCTTCCACGAGGTAAGTTACACACAGGGTGAGGTTTCGTAAGAGGCCTATATACAGGGTGTCGGATTCACGAGTAGTCGCGTGACCGACCATCAGAACCCTTCGATCTACGACTGCTGGCGCCCTCTTTTACGACCATCTATTAGTTTAATAAGAGTTTTGGAAAACGGTGAGCTTCTCTTTGTGAGAGATTAGCCAAGTTTATTTGAGAATCCACCCCATCTGCGGCATGAGCTACGGGATTTAACATCTACCATTGGTCTGGACGGGACTTGTGCATACCTTTGAGCACTGGCCCGTTACAACTTTTTTAAATTAATATTACGTTTCAAACTTTCTTTTTAGAATTACGCGAATTAGCTACTTTTCACTTACCTGTGCCATCCAGAATTTAATGTTTTATATGTCATTTGTTAGTGCTGCTGGAGAGTGGTTATTGCCCAAAAAGTTTTAGGGTTTCAGCTTACGGTGGCCGAGATATATCACTTGGAGTTATGAATTTTTAGCCAAATCGGATGGGTCAAGGAACATACAAATTAGACTCTCGGGTGTAGTTGGAGTAAATGGGTTGAAACTTGGCATGTGTAGTTGAAGGTTTGAGGCACATTTATGGTATTTATTCAGAGTTGATACTTCCATTCTTTATTTACCGTATCCCTCCAAATTTCCAAAATTAAGTACACAAGAACAGCTTCGTTACTTATGGTTCTGTGTAGTTTATCGTAATTCCCTGGTATGGGAGGTTTCAACTTATGTTTTTCATTTTTTAGGCACGTCTGAAGCCTGAGATGAATTTTTGAATTTTACGAATACAACTTTGGGTGGCGTATCTGGGCCACTGTAAGCTGGAACCCTATAACCTTTTGGGCAATAACTACTCTCCAGCAGCACTAACGAATGGCATATTAAAGATTAAATTTTGGGTGGAACAAGTAGAGGTCTATTCCTTGTTAGTACCTTTGTGCGTTAGACCAACGACATGTATACCAAATAGGCGCGCGCGCGGGAAAGCGGTTTAAAGGATTAAAAAGTTCTTTTATTGTGTATTATCTATAAATAATGAATACTTATTTATTATGTATAAATGACATGTACATATATTTATACATAAAATAATAAAATAATAAAAAATAAAAAATATATGTTAAACGTTAAAAATTGACAATTTAAATACGAAATTTTAAGCTATGGAACTCCATACTCAAAAACATCTCAAGTATGGAGTGCTCCATATTCACCATATACCATCCTTCGGCCCTGTTTATCACCCAAATTCGTTCGAATTGACCAGGCGATTTGCCGTGAGACGATCTTTCGTTGCATTTAAATTTAACGTCCAGATGTGTTTTTCGCCCCAGGGAAATGTGCAGTAACTTGCATGCGACATGCGCAATAGCACTATCCAATTTTAAGTTTTTATACTAAGTCGCCCATCAATACTGTCATTTATGGTTGTCGTCAATAGCGCATTTTAATTGTAAATCGGATTTAAACAATTAAAATTTAGCAAAAATCACCTCAAGAATCGTCCTATTTTTGTACAGTGCGTTTTTTTTTATTACTGACTATAGGGATTCCCATGTTAAAATATCTACCCCATGTTAACTTTTGTTAGGATGAAGGTTTAGACTTGAAATTTTTACACAATGTAATTGGAACTTTTTCTTTCAATTTATTTTAAAGGCATGATTTTTAGTGTAATTGAAAAAAGAAGTTCCAAATTATATTGTGTAAAAATTCCAAGTCTAAACCTTCATCCTAACAAAAGTTAACATGGGGTAGATATTTTAACATGGGAATCCCTATGGTCAGTGATAAAAAAAATGCACTGTATATACTTCCAATCATAGAAAAGTTATTGATACCTAAATCTGCTGATCCAGAATTTGTATACATGAAATCATCCGAAGAAAAGATGAAACAAAAAGAGTATTTTGACAGAAATAAAATCAAAGAATTGAAAGAAGAAAAGAAAAGTGAGAAAGTTATGATAAAACATAAAAAGTAATTCAAAATGGGGAAAAGGTGAAATGGTAGATGTAGACGATACTCCTAGATCGTGTTGTAACAGTCATTTGTTTGTTCTTTCCCGTTACATGGAAACTGGATTTTTGCGCTTTCGGGGGTACCCGTAGTTCTTAAATTTGTAGAAGAAAAGCCCTTGATCATACAACATTGTAATTAGGAATGTTGGGTTAGGAACTTTATTAGTCTGGGTTCACATTCTCTTGTTTTCAGTTTGAAACATTTTCCTTATTTCACAACTTTAAGGGCAGGTGAAACGCTGGGTATATTTATTTCAAACTAGCTGACCCGGCAGACTTCGTACTGCCTCAATCGATGAATAAAAAAGCTAATAAGAGGAATCGATCGACATAGAGGATCGACCTATTTATTGGTTGTCAAATGTCAAATATTATGGTTGCGTTCAGAAATTTAATTTGTGACAAAACTTAAGATTTATCAATCTACATAAAAATAATCTGATAGATAGTTAACAACTGAAGTTAGCCAAAATTAAGTTTGTTTTTTACCTCCTGAGAATAAATATGTATTTATAAAGATATAACAATTCTAATTAGTTATTTATTTTAAACTATTCTTTCAATTTGATTTCTGAACGACAGGGCCAACATCAAATGTTTTTTTTTTATTTAATTCCCAACATTCTCATATTTACTCACCTTTCAAACCTTCCCTGGACTTCCACAAATAATTCAAGACCAAAATTAGCCAAATCGGTCCAGCCGGTCTCGAGTTTTAGCGAGACTAACGAACAGCAATTCATTTTTATATATAGATATTAAAGTTTAATTCTCCGCAGTGAAAATTTAAATGTTCTGTTATGTTCTTTCCCATTAGGGGTGTTATATTCTAGAATTTCTGGATTAGAAGGGTTGTGAACAGATGTGCTTCAGGATGTAGAAGGTTTTTTATTCGCTTGAAGTTTAGTATATTACGATTTTATCTTGCGGGTTTCTTTTAACTTTGAGTTTTTCATTACTTCTTCTAATCAGATTTCTTTAATTGAAACCCTGGATAATATCGTATTATTGTTTAAAATTTGCTTAATTTTTCTTTTCCTGCGTTGAGCGTGGATTTACGAATCGGTGGGATATGACTTTTGGGAGAAGAGAAGACTGCATGCGGCAGACGAAACGCAACCAGCGTAAAGACTTGTGTTAAATTTTTATTCGTCAAATTTTGTCACGAGTGAGTGAAAAAACCCTACAATTAGAGGTAAGTTTTCTTTTCCTAGTGGTTTTTTTATCCACCGATTTTTGATTGCCGTTTCTTGTTCCCAGTTTCTTTGTTTTACCCGGAAGTTGTGTCCGGAGTTAGAACCTGGTGGGTCCCTCGACTTATCCCGTTTAGAGGTCAGGATTCTATCCCCCCAATCTAGGCTGTTGGGTTTTTTTTTCGTCTCGGAATTTGGGACGAAAGGCTGATGGACTGTAGGAGTCGCCCGCTTCTGGTCTTGTGAATGGATCCATTGCTGACCTATCGTACATCGACGTTAACAACTTAAAGATTTACTATTTCAACAATTTGATTTTTAAATTTAATTTTTGTGTGCTACTACTAAATTTTATAATGGCCTATTACTAATTATACTTGAAATATTTTTGTTGTGAAACGCAATTTATTATTTTACCGGTCTGATAGTTCTTTTGGTTTAGTATATTTATTTTCAAAATTGTCTTGATAGTTTTTTTTGTAATCCTTTAGATTCTATTTGTTTTATATTCAGTTTCAAAATCTAATTGAAATTTTAGTATGTAAATTTCTTTTTCCTTTAGGATTTAGCTTCCGCAGCTTTCGTACGGAACCTGCCTAAGGTAGGGGTAAGTTTTTCTCTCTTTCAAATTGTGTCCGAAACTGCCTCTTGTTAAATTGCTTATATAAATCTTTTTGGATGACTTGACTCTTGGTATTTGATATATTTATTTGAATTTGCTAAGTAACGTTAATTTCAATATTTTTTTATTCACTGTTCTTTATTAAAGTTTGTGATTGGGATGATTCTTGTAATTTCATTAGAAAATTGTGTTGAAATTATTAATTTTTTTTTTCTTTTTTGAAGTCTAAAAATTTAAATCGAAAAATACATTTTCACATTAGTACCTATAAACGTGCAGATTAGCGGTTGGAGTGTGCCGGCCGGATAAGTTATTGTATTAAATTTCTTGATAACATTCAATTTTAAAAAATAAATTTTTCAAACACAAAATTTTTATTTGAATTAAACTTTCTGCATTTATTTGCTTTTGATTATAATTGGATTTTGTAATTACTGTGAAGGTTGTTGTAACTTAATTTACATGCTTGAGCAATTTTTTTCCTGAACTTATACAGTTTGATTTAATTAAATTTAGTTTAATAACATACTATATGTTAGATCTGTTGCATATTATTACTATTGGTTATTAAATTGTAATTGCATATCTTAGGTCTTTTGGCATAAAAGACAAACGGCGCCCAACTTTAATTTGTTCTTTATAGGTCTTTGTGATGGGGGAATGTTATGATATGATAATTGAGCGATCATAGACAACTTGGTTGGCATCAGTATCAAATAAATTATCTTTGAAAGTTCTTGAAATTATTTTTTATTGATAGTTAATAGTACATAAGTACATCAAGTTCGAAAAAAATAAAACCAATTGGAAATTAAAAAGACTTAGATGGTGCTGGTCCTTTATCACCCAAAGTGAAAACCTAATAAATGTTTAAAATGGACGAAAAGTTTTTTAAAAATACATGACGGGAAAATTCATAATGCTACATACTCGTTTCAAATTATTACACAAAAAGAAAAGGTGACTTCAAAGAAAGTTAACAATTCTGAAATTTATGTATCTTATGTAACATTTGCAATAAAGAATTTTGAAATGACGCAATACATATAGCAAATCTCAACCTGATATTCAACGAAATAAAATTGCGCATCTGAAAATGATATTAATTCCGTCGAACATAATACTGATAGGATTAGATTTCGAACACGTATAAATTGAACCAGTCATTTGGATATAAAAACAAACTAGAATTAAATAATTAAAAAAGAAATTTGAGTTTAAATTTTCAACTGGTATCTGATTTCTTTACGTTTTTGTCTAACTGTAACTGCTAAATCAGAACAAATTAAATTAATCTTTAAGTTAATCTTTATGTGCTATTTTTATATATTTTGGGTAGTCTCCTGGTTAAATAGAGTAGCCAGTGGCTAGATTTCGCCAGGAGGCTACAGATATTGTATTTTTCTTTTTATTTTCAATAAAGGCGATTATTATTATTATTATTATTATTATTATATGATTTACCTGGAGTGAAACATCCGACATATAAATATTATAAATTGAGAAAAGAAGAAAAGGATGTTAACCCAAACAGATCTTATAAAAACTCCAGAAATCCACAAAAACAAACCAAAACAATCGAGAAAAAAAAGAAAAATATGACTATGAACCTACGCAATTTCTCTATCATAACCAGAGGCGAAAAGCAGTAAGGATGATAACGGGTGAAGAGATCAAGTCCTGTCTAATAAACAACGACCAGGTCTTTGATTATTTGAAACATTATTTTCCAAATCTAATAATAACATCAGAAATACTTACGAGAAACATTTCACAATTGTTGAACAGAATATTATAAATGAAAAATACAAATCTAGTATATCCCCAGATGAAATAAGTTTGCAATAAAATATATTAAGGTTGATACAAGGGCACCTGACAAAGTAATTGTTAAAGTTCTCAAGGACAAGAGGGTTATTAATCGAGTTAGGATAGTCATATGCAGTTATGCAAATGCATATTTCAAATGTTTTTGAAAATGAGTGCATATTCAAGGGTTTTTGAAATTATTAAATACATATTTTAAGGAATTCACAAAAAAGCATGCATATTTTACAGCTAATTCTACTTGAAAGTACCAGTGGTTTTGTTAATTTTCCATTATTTTGTAATGAAGGCGACAAAACATAGGTTTTATGGTACTTCCTGATTTAACAAAGACTAATTGTCAGAATAAAAGCAACTTGTCCGTTTAAGATTAAAGCTATAAGTCAATAACTTAAAATGTGCAGGTATTAATTCTTGCTTTATTTTTATATTTCTAGCGGAGCTTACTTTACTGCACATCTCTCGAACACGTTGCAACAATACATTTGGCTATACCGTGTGTTCACTTTAAAATGACCTACATGGGGATATTGGAAACGGTAATAGATACAAGGTTGGTTGAATGGGGAAAAAGTTTCGTATTTATATGCCAATGAATAATCCATGGTTGCATTAAGAAATATGTGCCCCGTTTCAAAGGTACAAGGCGAAAACCAAAACAGTGCATTTTCTAAAATCCTGATTTATTTATTTGTTATCAGAGATAAATGTACAATATTTTGAAAAACTAAATGCGACTAATGAGGATTTCAAAAACGACTTCAAGAAAATGCTAGGCCTACTATGGTTAAATCTTAATTTTGTATTTTCTTGTACTTTCTCTTTTTTAAAGATAGTCATATTGTACATGGTTAAAAAGCTCTTTTTATGACGATTTTAAAAATGTAAAAGTCCAGTATGGCTCCCATAAGAAAAACAAAAGTTGGATACGAGTACGTGAAATCTAGAAGGGCTAGTATTTTTCTGAAGTCGTTTTTGAAATCCTCATTAGTCGCTAGTTAGTTTCTGAAAATATTGTACATTTATCTCTAATAACAAATAAATAAATCAGGATTTTAGAAAATGCACTTTTTTGGTTTTCGCCCTGTACCTTTGAAACGGGGCAGATATTTGTTAATGTAACCATAGATTATTCATTGGCATATAAATACGAAACTTTTTCCCCATTCAACCAACCTTGTATCTATTGCCGTTTACAATATCCCCATGTAGGTCATTTTAAACTGGACACACTGTATAAGCAGAAAAATCATAAAACGCCTTCAGTAATTTTAAGAAGTGTTCGTGATTACATTTCATAATGCGATAATAAAGACATTGCTATGTTGGGGTGATTTTATTTCCACGGTTAAAATGTTAACAGATTATACTTGATATTAATCAACGTTGAGTCATGGAAGCACTCGATAGCGCAAACGCGCGCAATTTTAATTTGAAATGCGATATTTCTCAACAGTTCCCAAAGTGAAGTTTTTGAAAGAATAAAAATATTTAAACGAGAAGTAATTTAGTCATAGCTTTAAGTCGGAAATCGCCGTTTAAGTCCAATTCTTGAAGTTCTTAATCTTTTTAACTAACTACTGAATGAACTATGTATTACGTCAGACTATCAATAGATTTTTTAGAAAAAGCTAATAAACAAGAAACTCTACTTGATAAGTAACTCTATTTGTTTATTGTTCTCATAATTTACGTGGCAACAAGTTTGAGTTTAAAAGTTAGTTGTAGGTGAATGTTTATACAGTAAACAACACACACACACGAGTACAATAATATCAAAAAAAAGTTCTGTAAGTTCTGCGTTAAATCAGTATGTGACAGAATTCGGAGATTTTACAACAGATGGAAGTGTTTTATTCTGCAAATTCTGTAAAGTTCCGGCAACAGCAACAAAAAAGTTTTAAGTAACTAAATACCTGCAGATCATAAAACATCAAAGTAACAAGAACTAGCTCTTCAGAAGACGCCAAAATTGATCAGATATATGAAGGCATAACATTAGCAAGAAAAACGAAAAAGGCACACTATTGCGTGATCATAGGTGATTTCAATGCCAAAGTAAGAGACAAGAATACTGACAATATTAAACATAGTGGACGTTTTGGGTTAGGTACAATCAATGAGAGAGGGGAAACTCTGATAAGCTACTTGCAAAATGAAAATCTATATTGCATGAATATTTTTTTCAAAAAACCAAAATCTCATAAATGGACATGAAGAAGTCCTGACCTAAAAATAAGAAACGAAATCGTCTACATTATTTGTAACAAATGTGACAATACTTAACAGATTTGACGTAGGCAGCAACCGCAGATTGTTGAGGGCAACAATAACCATTAATATCACAAAATAAAGAGGTAAATTAATACAACACCGTTTTCTAACATATAAGAAACTGAAACAAATTAGACAAATGCCAGGAAAATCTACTAAAAAGACTTACACCTACACAAACTCAAATCATTAGAGATAAACCATCTAGAAAACAACTAGTATTGAAATCCAAACAGTAACTAAAAAGACAAAATTACACAACATACAAAAGACTTAATGAAATAATAAATAAATAAACTAATCAAGAAAAGGGTGAGAGAAGATGTAAGAAACAACAACACAGAACTTATTAAGAGTGTAATAGAAAACAATAAAAACATGAGACCAATGAAATCTATAACTTCTATGGGAAAAATGCGCATAAGGAAACTGAGGGATACGCAAGGAGAAATAAAAAATGACAAAACTGAAATCAGTAACATAGTAGAAAGATTTTACGGAAATTTATATTCCCCAGTAAATCCAAAACCAGACAATGTGCAAGTGTTTGAAAAACTTACAAATATCGGATATTACAGAAGCAGAAATCAAATTAGCTTTATCCCAAATAAAAAAAGACTGGGCTCCCGGAAGAGATGGAATCACTCGAGAAATGATACAACTAGGAGGAGTCGCCACAATAAAATCCATAGAAATCTTGTTAAATAAATGTTTACAAAGTAGTAAGATTCCCGACAATTGGTTAAATGTCGGGGTCATTTTTCTACACAAAAACGGAGATAAACCAAACGTAGAAAATTATCGCTCAATAAGTCTCCTACCGCACCAATACAAACTACTAACAAAGATAGTAACCAGCAGACTCACAAACAAATTCGATGATTACACTGGCCAACAAATTTTAATTTTCAAAATTTTTCTTGGACTTTTGAGCAATGTTTTATGTTATTTATAGCTCCTCGTGCAGAAAATAAAAAGAGTATATTTTCATCACGTCAGAAACAATAATAGAAATTTATTATAATCTTAAGAATACATTGCTATTTAAAAAGTTCTTGACGCGTTTCGTTTATGTGACATTTCTTTGGTTTCTGAAACCAATGTCCAACAATGGTCAGCTAACATCTCGCTACTCCATTTTCCTTGGTAGCGTTTCTCAATGGACAACATGTCCAGATGAAAACGTCTGCCATGTTCATCGCCAAGGTTAGAAGGGAAGAAGCTTAAGTGAGACTGAAGAAAATGTATTTTTAAACCCGTATTAGCACCTAGTGCTTGATATGATTTCAAAAGATCATTCACTAGCTCTTGGTAGTTTGCAGATTTTCTGTTTCCTAAAGTTTTTTGCTAGTACTTTAGACGTTCTCCATGCTGAAAGTTCTCTGGCATTTAGTAAATAAATAGGCGGAGTACTGAGGTCGCACTTGCACTTGCACTGCAACAAAGTTTTCGATTCTGTAGAGCTATGGGCCATATTTCAGGCTATGAGTAATGCTAGAATAGATTCTAGATATCGAGACCTTCTTAAATACATATATGAAAAAGCCGCAATACAAGTTAAAGTCAACGAAGATCTAATTACTGATAAAATAGTTCTACAACGAGTAATAAGACAAGGAGACACCATCTCACCGTAACTTTTTACGCTGGCTCTGGGAAATGTCTTTAAACAGTTAGATTGGCAACAAAGAGGAGTAAATACAGATTGAAGCTATCTGAGTCACCTCCGCTTTGCAGACGACGTATTCTGTTAAGTAACAACCTGCAAGAGGTACAGGAAATGGTCCAAGATCTGAAGATCTAATTTTTTTCAGAGAAATCAAAATATCTCAAAAACGGCGCAATTTAGACTAAACATAGGGTCAATAAAAATGATTCTAAACTTAGTAGGAAATCCAAAAATGAAGTAATATACAGGGTGTTCTATTTGAAAAAATAAAGGAAGATACTGCCACAAACAAGTCGAACAGTGTATAGTTCAGAGTATTTTTAGATTATGCTTCCAGAAGCACTATGTCGCTCTCTACTCTTAATTTGTTTCTATCCCCTAACATAAAGCTATCATCTTACTAGAGCAGAATCATGGACAACCTTGTATACATTTTAGTGTTTCTTTGTTTTTCTTTCTTTTCATTATTGATCTAATAAGTGGTTTGGGGCTAAATTGATAGTTTTATTATTTATTCTTAACGTAGAATTTTACTCGTTAGTTAAATTTCCATGTAAAATTAGTATGCCTATTGTCTTCATATTTTATATAGGTTTCCACACACAAAACATTAACGTAAGTCGAAATATTTGCAATATAGAAGAAAAAGGAACTGAACAATTTCATACCTTGCTTGGGGCAAATTTGATCATGCTTGTTTTATAACACACAAATGTTGCAGAAAAGATAGGATATTGATCAATCTGATCCCGGTTTAAATATGTTAGATGGTTTGGAAAATATTCTGCTGAGAACTAGTCAGAGTCAGATTGATCTCTAGTGTGTAATTGATCAATCCTTAAACGCTTTTTGACAAAGAACGAATACATATTGCGTAATACAGAAAAAGGCACTCTTACATCGTATATACTATTAACAGAAACAAATATTAATTAGTATTCGAAACAGTGAAACATTATATTTTTTATATCAATATTATTTTTGGATGTGTAAATATCTTCACCATCACTGTCTTTTAAATGAGGATTTGGAAGAATAGCTATAATATTACCATTTTCAATTATAAATTCGTCAGTCTTCACAGCTTTGAATTTATTTCGTGTGCTATTCACAGACTTCATACCCAGCACTACAATTCCTTCATCTGTTGCTTTCTGAATTATTGCAACATACCTATATGTTGTCTTTTTTTCGACTTCCACCTAGTATCAAAAAAAGCAAATAAAAGAAAAGTTCTTAGCTAACCCAAAAAACAAGGCTCGTTTAATATCTATGCTTGCTACGAAGCTCTCATCAGCAGAAATGGAATGGAAGCAGGCGAAAGAAGACGCAGATACCCTGATTGTGAACACCGCTTTGTCCTTGGCTGCATCAAATGAGACAGTAATTGTAGTTGGGGAGGATATAGACCTTTTGGTTATTTTGATAGGTCTCTGTAGAGTTAACAACGTATTCTTCTTGAAACCTGGAAAGCAGAACGTTCATCCAGCTAGTTTTCTACCTCTTTATACTGTGAGTTCACTGGTAGCAGAAAACATCCTTTTCTTGCACGCAATGAGCGGTTGCGATACAACGTCAGCAATGTTCAAACAAGGGAAAATGAAGTTCCTCAATACAATTGTGAATAACCCAAACGTTGCTGGCATTGTAAAAGTCTTTACAGACTCAAATGCTACTCAGGAGATGGTAGCTACTGCTGGGAAACGTTTCCTCGTTTCACTGTGTGGATACAGTGGAACAAATGTGCCTAAGCTCAAGCACCTAAGGTACATTCACTACAAGAAAGCAGCCTTCGGGTACAGCTCCAACATAGTTGCTTTACCACCAACTGCAGCTGCAGCACGGCAGCACTCTGCAAGAGTTTACCACCAGGTCCAGCAATGGCCGGGGGGTAGAAAAAAATGCTGAAGAGTGGGGATGGAGAAGAACAAATATTGGCCTTGAACCTCTGACCACTCTTCTATCCCCTGCCCCCCCTGCATTATTGAAGCTCGTATCCTGCAAGTGTACGAAGAACTGCCAGCGCAACTGTGGGTGCAGAAAGGCAAGGCTTTGCTGCTCCAGCATGTGTTTCAACTGCGAGGGAGGCTGCACAAATAACGTTGTGGTGGGTGAGGGCGAAGATGACAAATTGGGGAGCGAAATCGAGCTGGAAATAGATTGCTCACCCGTTGAACCAGTGGAACCAATGGAAGATGAATATACCATGCCAGAAGGAATGAAATATTTACCATTAAGAAAAATATAGTTTACAATATTCCATACATCTATCTTTTGTTTCAGATGTCGATGACCAGCCAGGACCTTCTAGAAGAAGGCGGAAATGAATATAAATAATTAATATTACTTTTTTACTAGTAATGTTACTTCAAGCTCTCGATATCTGTAAATAAAGTATTTAGTAGCACCCAGACATTTTTTTGTCTGATTGATTCTACGCGCGCTAGCAGCGAAATCGTTGATCTTAGATACAGCCATGCACGTCTCACAACTAAACTTTCACTCATGGAATGTAATAAACGCAAGTGCAAACAAAAGGGTAATTATGGTATCGTATTTCAAAATACTTGGCGGGAAACTAGTGATCAATTTCGCTCCCGGAAATCAAACTCGCCCCAAACTACAAATCAAAGTAAAGTTCCTCTTTGTGCCTTATTGAAATATATCTGTAAGCAGTGATGGGCAAGATACAATAATATTTTACCTAGATACAGATATAGATAAACAAATGTTTATTGTATCTAGTAACAGATACAAGATACATTTACATAATTATGTATATCTAGATTCAGATACAGGAGGTAATTATCGTATCTAGACAATACCCACAACTGAATATAGTTTACTTCAAAGAAACTAGAAATTTCTAAACGGCAAACTAAATTAAAAAATAAACTTTTGTTAAGATCCGTTTATGAAGAGAATTTACAAAATTTATTGCCATGAATTATTTTTACCTGGAAAGGGATGACAAAAGCAAGTTTAAAACTGTTCACAAAACTGCAAAATTTTCTAATTATCTGAGTAAAGATACCTCTACCATTAAAGATACAGCTGAAATGTATCTAGTTACAGATAGAAAGTTCATTTTCATAATTATGTCTAGATTCAGATACAAGATATAGTTATTGTATCTAGATAACACCCATCACTGCCTGTAAGGACTTTTATTTGTGTATTTGTGCTTATTTTTTTAAACAATCTAAGGCATCCAAGAGCTTATACAGTGTGTCCGAAAAGTATGGAGTATCCTATATATCTCAGTAAATATGCATTTTATGGAAAAATGTTTCCTATAAAACTTGTTTAGTGTTTAGTTTTACATTACAGGGCAATACCAAATAACTATTTTTTAAAAAACAAAAACGCAACGAATAATGCTTAAATTTTTTTTAATGGGGAGGTATCCCTTTATTGTACTCATTTGATAGAGAATGTTTTTCTCTTTTCAATGATGTAAAACTTTGATACACTTGCTTAAGTAAATTTTGATTAAAATGCAAAAAATTGTTTGAATAACGCTTAAAAGTTTATTTATTCATCTGTTACCTTTCCAGACGCGGTCTTTTAAATTTTCACTATCATCTAGTCACATCATAGTCGGTGTGATACACTTTTGTTTGTTGCAACAATTGAATGCGTCGTAGAAATGTCAATTAATAACCGAACTGAAGCGAAAAGTTATTTGTTTAATTAATTTAAGCATTTTAATTAACGTGAGGATAACAAAGTTACAAAAATACGACTTGCTATGGATCGTTTATCAGAAAAACATCGTTTCGAAATTTTAATGATGCTGGGATATGGAGACAGAAGGAGAACACAGTAGGAAGTTTGCAATTTCTTTAATAAAGTGCACCCCGAATATCATATTTCTCAGTCTACTGTAAGTAAAATTTTGCATAAATTTCATGAGACGGGTACTGTCAAAGATCGTCCAAAAACGGGCAGAGCTAAAGCTCTAAATATAAACAACGTAAGAATATAATGTTGGCTGTCGTGAAAAATCCACATGTTTCTGTTCGACAAATTGCTCGTGAACATACTTTGAAGAAATCCACTGCACACGAAGTTCTAAGAAAGGAGAAGTGGCATCCGTATAAACCTTTTATAGTTCAAGAATTATTAGAAGATGATTTAGATCGAAGATTGCAATTTTGCGAAGAAATAACACATAGACTTCAGGAAAATGCAAATTTTCATAGAAGTATCCTCTTCACTGACGAGACAACGTTTTGTTTGAATGGTACCATTAACAAACAAAACACGCGCTACTGGTCTTCGCTAAATCCTGGCTGGTATGTAGAAGGGCACACCCAATATCAGCAGAAAGTCAATGTCTGGGCAGGAATTATTGGAACCCAAATTTTGGGATCTTTTTTTTATAGAACATAATTTAACAGCGGATGCTTATCTAGATTTTTTAGGATTTGACTTAGTTCCTGCTTTAGCTGTTCTATTTCCTAATGAACTAGATCCAGATGTACCCCATAACAGAATATGGTTGCAACAAGACGGGGCTCCTCCACATTTCGGAATTAATGTCCGACAGTTTCTTGATAATACTTTCCCTTATCGATGGATAGGCAGAAGAAGTGCAGTAGAACGGCCAGCTCGCTAGCCGGATTTAAGTCCACTTGATTTTTTTCTGTGGGGTCATCTCAAAATTAAGACTAATTTTAGCTTGAACCATGTCCGTCTTCGGCTTGGAGCTACAGGATTGAACATCTTCCGTCATCCGCAACGAGCATTAGGTCCCTTTTTCAGGTTTTTCACGTTACACTTTTCAGATTACTTGCAGAGAGCACCTAAAAAGTTTTTAGAATATTGAGTAGTTTGAGCAAAACCGTCGCGTGAACATCCGAAACGTGCTTGTATCTGAAGAATCTTTAGCTGTTGCTCGTAATACCTCCCCTGAAGAATGGTCAATATCTACGTACTGCTTTCATCTTCATGCAAAACAGTTCTGTCGTCTAAAGCAGACCAGAAAAACAGAAGAAAATGAAAACTTTTTATTGAAATATCGTGACGTACTTTCCTAATCAGAAGTGACCACAATAATGTTATGTGCGAAAATTACCTAAATGGCATCGGTAAGAGAACGATTTAAGCTTATTTAAGTTAATTCTAAAGCTATATAAGCAACACTTGTACATATAAATATTTTTATCCAAGGATTTCCCAAACCAAGTGTAAATGAAAGAGATACAATCTTTTAATTCCATCCTGTGTATTTCAATTTGTTTTATTTTGTAACGTATCAATTTTTGTTTCAGATGTCATAACGAGCTGTCCTGGTGAAGCTGGAAAACTCGTAAAAATTAATAAATGAATACGGGGATATATGCATGCACGTGTTTCATTCCCTCCACGCATATTGAGCTTGTTATATTCAGGAGAATTAGCAGAAGAGCTACATGTATCCGATCTGAACTAACGATAATCATCATCGAAATATACAACATTAACTGTGTTGGAGTTAATGGACCTAAATAGGATTTTAACAAGTTAAAGCATATCCAGACGCCCAACCTTCGATTTAATTACTGCAATTTTCATGAAAACTTCCTCCTACATAGATACGTGTACGATGAGCTGAAAATGGATTATCTGACTACAAACCGCCTTTGCTGCATAAAATTCCGAAATTATAAATTCACTTTATTAAACGAATCGACAGAATTGTAAATTTACATATTTATTCGATCAATCAAATTTCCCCCGGCACCGGCACCGTATGTAAAATTTTCTCAATTTGTGCCGTGCTTTTGTCGCATTTCATTCTGAAATTTTCGTCCTTAATTCCATAAATTATGCATTTAAAATTGAGTGGGATTAATTTTTGGATATAAATCATTCGTCTAATGATCCGGAATGACGACTTGACAATTTAATTGCAAGGCGCTGTTGGTGAACGATAGAAATTTTCGACTGGAGAAAAGATGTCAGCGTCGGATGAATGGATGGCAAGCGAAACCCGACGCCAACCTAAAAATATTCATTCCGAACTAAAACGTGTAAAGCCTTAAAGTATTTCAATCTCGACTAAACCGGGTAATTTGCAAATAATTTATTAATTTCCCCTCCAAGGGATATTTACCGACGTCAAGTAAGACGCTGTAAATTTTCTTCTTATTTTTTTTAAGAAAAGCGAGAATGAGTAATGTTAGTTTTCGTCATTTTTTATATTTGTTATGACAGACTTAATAAATTTCGTGTAATTTTTTAAATTTTTGATAAACCGCACTGCTTACAACATTTATAACATCAGCCATCTATTTAAATTTGACGTTGGTTCGTTATATGCGTTATATAACAGAGGGACTTGATTTACGGCGACAACTTTGAAAGGATATTTAAATGAAAAATTGTTTTCATAACTCATATAATTTTACACCTGAAAAATATTATTAATCTCTTTCAGGACTTGGGATTATTTCTCTGTTTAATGGAAAAGAAACTGTTTTGTTTTAGTTAGGACTATAAATCAATTCCCGGTGGTATTTCCTGATGTTAATTTTCGTATTTTCTCTCAATTAATTATCCAAAGAATAAAACTGAAATTGAAAAGCACATAATTTAAGCAAAACAATTTGCCACAACAACCTGCATTAGCAGCAAACCATTTGTATATGTCACGCTTATTAGATCCTGCAAGTTTTAAATTTTTAGAAGAGAAAATTCTAGAATTGCTTTAAAGCGAATAAGACCTTCCTGCTTTTCTCTTCACTTAATGGTCGTTTCATATGCAACTCTGCAGAATGTTATTGATACTATGATTAATAATTTATTGCTTCCGCACTTTGTCAGTTTGTATATTCTTTCGTTGGCTATTTCATTTTTGAACCATTTATTTGCAGTGTTTAAACCCAAATAAACTCTTAGGTCGTTGTATACAAGCTTTTCTGTCATATAGAAAGTAATATGATCAGAGCCGGCATTAAGCCAGTGAAGCGGCTGCCTTAGGGTGCAACAATCAGTAGAGAGTGTAAATTGCAGGTCTGAAAGTAACACGGAATAGACAGTTTATATTCCGTTCACGATATTTCTGGGTCGTGGCCATACCTAAATTGCTTATATCTCGTAATCTAAGAGGTTGTGAACATTTGTTTATAGGAATTATTTTTCTTATTTTGGATCAAAGAATACGTCTGTAAAGTTTGAGTACATCTTAAGTATACACCCTGTATATTTAACATTTGTTTATTAAGTGAGAGTGCATCAAGTCGATCACCCCAGTAAAATCTTGTGACATCAGTATTTATGAAAGTAGAACGTCAAGCAGTATGTTTTGAGTATTCTGATAAATAAAGTGTCTCGATAATTCAGGTGAGCCCATATACAGGGTGTTATTTTGTGAAGAGGCCATATAAAGGGTGATATTTTGTGAGGAGTCCATATCCAGGGTGTTATTTCCTAAGTCACTTATGTACAGAGTGTCAGCGTACGAGTAGCTACGTCGGTTGGCCTATGGTTTCCTTTTGACTTTCAGCTTCTGGCGCTCTTAATGTCTAACATCTTTAAAACGTATTTGTAGTTTCTGTGAGTATGGGCTTTTATCTTTTCGTTTTAGGTAACTTTAGCTTGAACGACGCCCATCTTTGGCTTGGAGCTACGAGATTGAACATCTTCCGTCACCCGTAACGGGCATTAGGTCTTTTTTTCAAGTTTTTCCCGTTACAGGATTTTTGGCACCCAACGCGCTGGGGCCTGATTTTGTTTGCCGTTTGCCGATTTTGTCTTTTTAATTTTGTTTTGTTGCTTTTACGGCTTTTCGTTAGCAGTGTTGCTGATTTGCATTTTGTCACAAGGACAGCTTTTGGCGGTGTCGCTGTCTTGAGTCTTTTGGTGAACTTTTAACATTTGCAATCGATGTGGCTTTTTGTTGTTCTATTTAGGTTTTCTTTGGCCGAGTATTGATTGTCGTCTTGCTTTGTGATCTTTACAGATTTTAGTTGTTCAACGTGCGAGGCCACTGATGTTTTGAGACCTTTTTTTACTTTTTTTGACTTTCGACGTTTCGAGATTTTTAATTGTCCGTTATTCGGAATTTGCCACCTTAAGGTCTATTTTTGATATTTTAGTATCGTATTCTCTTGAGTTGATATTCGTCCTTAGGGGATTGTCCTGTCGGATGTTACTACAAATTTTAACGCTACATTGGTACCTAAGTGTGTAGATCCATTTTCGTTTTAGTTTGACTAAAGGCTTCTCCTTCGAGGTATGATTTGTCGGATGAATCTGAAAAATCCATAGGTATCTAGCATGTCCAGGATTTAAAAGTCTAATCCCAATTTGACTTTCTTACCACCACAATGAATAATCTGCCAGATAGGATCTATCTAGTTACTCCTAACCTTGGTTAAGGTTCAAACATCTTATGAGTTCTAAGGTTAGTTAGTTCAGGGTTATGACTGGCGTGTAAATGGCCTTCTAAATTGTAAGTTTATCGATTCTGTGTTGCTGAACTACTGACTTCAGCGTACTAGTAAATTTCGTTTTTCTTTGGTAGGTTGGTTGGGCGCTTTGGCGGGCTATCCTGGAGCTTTGTCATCTTCGCTCCTGAGGATAATTAGAGGGTTTTGGCTATCTTTGCTCCTTAGGTTCTTTGAACCCTGTTGTTCTTCCTTTTAGTACATTTTGGGTAGGTTGGTTGGGCGCATTAGCGGGCTATCCTGGAGCTTTTCCATCTTCACTCCTAAGGGTAATAAGGAAAGGCCTTGTCCATCCTTGCTCCCTGGGTTTTTTAAACCCTGTTTCTCTTCCTTTTAGTACATTTTGGGCAGGTTGGTAGATAACATCTTTGTGTAGGGCGTACTCGAAGTGAAGTTCTTCTTAGAAAGACTTTCGTTTGTGTTTTTAATGTTATCGTTTAGGCTTTCGTTCCCTTTAGTATCAGCCAGAGTTCTCGTTACAGTGTAGTCTTTGTTGGACTTTAGGCCTTTATCGTGATCCTTGTGATCTTTCGGGTCTCAGACCCCTCCTGGCTGTTGTTGATCGTTGTGATCCTTTCCGTTTGGTCTTCGGGACCTTTAATTTGGTGATTTTTGGTTTGGTCCTTCTGGGAGAGCTTTCGTCTTGTTTTCATTTTCGCTTTCGTTTCTGCTTTTGTTTTTTTGTTTCGAATTAGGGTAGATCTTTTTGGTTTAGTTAACGTACCGCTCCTTTCTGTTCCCAATTGATGTCTTAGCCTCTTCAGCCTAAGGAGGTTTCTGAAAAAAGGGTGTAATGTTGTTTTGAATATCTATGGGAGCTACGCATAAATCTGTCTTTTTCCGTAAACTCAATGGATTTCTTGTCATATTTCAAGTATTAATTTTAAATTTTGTTCAAAGACAGCAAATTAAAATTAAAATATACGGGATTGAACATTTTCCGTTATCCGTAATGGGCATTAGTCCTCTTCTACCGGTTTCTCCCGTTACAAACTTTCTGTAATAAGTATGATTTAAGTAGTTTTTGATTCTTGAACATACTTTGGGCGTTTATTTTCTTAAGAATTCTATGAACGATTCAAATACTGTATGTTACTTTGTTGTCTTTTAAAACTGCTGTTATGCAATAAATGCATGTTGTGATTAGTTCAACAATTTTGCAGATAACTTCTCTAAAAAGTTCTCAACTGGTAACTGTAATGTTTCTAAATTGGTACGATCAACAGTTATCCATTTCTTATAAATCAGATGAATCTATCGCTTCTACATTAAATATTTTCTGAAACCGTTTCGGTAGTTTCTCATTTGAGACAGGCACTGCTTATAATTACCTTCAATCATCAACTTAAACAGTTTCGTGGTGAGCGCAAACATACATAGAAGCTCCAGGAAGTTTAAATACATTCTTTTGGCCTCGATTTGGCAAATTTTGAGAAACTTATTTTGATTTCAGAATACTTATCTTTAGAACAGCAGCAAGTTTCTTTAAGGTTGCACAATACTAACTTTTTTTGTTTTCGAGTTTTTTATCTTCTTTCTCTTACAGACACAGGTTTTTTCCTGCCATGACTTGTTAAAATAATTTAAGAATTTGCGCTTATCTGCGGATATCAATACAAATTCATTAATAACTTACTAATTAAAGTCATGGTGCGTAAAATATTTTCTGTTTTGTGTAACCCCTTCCGTCAGTTGACTTTATAACAAAAGTTCAAACACATTATCGTCTGCGAAAGAAATATTTTTCCCAAACAATAATTTCGTTTAGGTCTCAATAAAACCAATGTGGTCGCATCCATGTCATTAAGAAACTATGAAGTCTATTTAAAATAGAAATCATTTACTAACATGTGTTCATTTAAAATTCAGTTCGAGAAACCCAGAAGTTTTTTACTCGTCTCTATGAAACCGATTTCAAATAAAAGCAATTATAATAATTCTTTTCTCTTGTAAAATAGTCTGAGAATTGACCTCCCAGTTTGCTTCTGTAAAAGCAGATGTTTTCCATCTCGCTCTTGTTCCCCGAAAATAAAGAACCGAACATCTTCTAGAAATTACATTTTTAAGTTATTTCTCTTAGAAATGTTTTTATTAAGGGAGAATGAAATCGGATTTCTGTCTTGTCTCGCAGTAAATTATGTCTTGACAAGTTAATATTTTTAAATTAATAGCTTGCAGTTTTGCACTGTAAAGCCGAGGTTACTGTCCTCAGCGTGTGAAATTCAGGCCTACCCTTCACATTAGCAAGAGTGGTCAATCTTTGTCTTATGGTTGTCGAACGACCAATAGAATTATAATTTACCCCGTCGACATGATGGCTGACAGGGTGAGGAACACCCTTTAAAGTTCACAGCAGTTAGTTAGCAGTTTATTCCTTGAGTAGTAAACAGCTTGCCGATAGCCAACAAGTTTTGGACAAGTACGCAACTGGGATCAACCGGTCAGTGTATTCTGGTGCTGTTTTGTGTTTTTGTGTTGTGAGTGCATAATTGGATAACCTATCGAGCAACGTAAGTCTGCACAATATCTTAACTTTGTAAACTGCAGAATTTCACGTCGATACGCACACGCCAATGTCCCTTATTGTAAATATTTGTAAACATGTTAAGTAAAGGTTGTAATTTGAAAGGTTTTTCATTCCTCCGACCGCCAGTTAGTGGTCTTTATTCTGTTAAATTAAATAGTCTATATATTTGAGTTAGCTTAGTTTTGGAACAAGCTTTAGAATTAAGAAACATAATCGTAATAATTTTATTTACCAATGGATTTGGTGTTAAATTTTAGGCGAAGAATTCTCACCTAGAGAAAAGCTTCTGTAGACGTCCAAGTTATTTCAGGAATGTTTAACAAAAACTTTTGGGAAAATAAATAAAACTAGATTAAATGAAATTGGGACGATTCTATCTTCAACTTGAAATCAGAGTCGAAGATTATTTTGTTATCTCGTACCTTCAACTGATCCACACTTTGTTATAATTAAATTACGTTAGATTATAGGTTAACTTAGATAGCTCAAGTTAATTTCATAAACTCATTACCATTTTTTCATTATCTAAATTACTTTTGGCATTAAGGTAATTTGAAGTAACGCACGTTTCATTTAAGAGTTTTCGACAATAGAGCGTTTATCAATTAATGTTTGGTAAAATTTATTCACTAATCATTTAATGCTTGATAAAATTTGTTCACTCATGTATTACAAACCTTATATTATATTATTCTACAGATTTAATGTGAACTAAAGGTTTATGCTTCCTGTGTTGATCTTGCTTATCGTTTACTCAGATTAAGATCCTTGCACATATTTCAGAGATGTTTGTGTGCTAATATACTTTCTTGTAATTTGTACATGTTGTTTTTTTGCATAGCCGCACACCTAAAGTCTGTTTCAGGAAATACACCACCTTCTGGACAAGGCTGTAGTGATGTCGAATCCCAGCTACGTACGTAGAAAATTATTAATAGATATTATTTGCGTATCAGCTGAGGCAGGGCTATTCCAGTATCTCTACAAAAACTATTCCTTTTTCCTTACCTCGACCATCAACCACAACTGGTGCCGCTTTAGTATTCAAAAATCTTTCTTATCAACTCTCGAAGGGAACCCACCCTGTCTTCGACGATAGAGCTAAGTAAAGTGGTATTTCTATTATTATATGTTGCGTAAATTATCGAAGGGTCTCTAAATCCATTTTTGCACGTAACAGACTCTGCTTACATTATTAGAATATTGAAACTGCAATACTTTCTCAACGATTGAAGATTCTAAACAATATTCCAGTTTATCATCTGATTCTTATTTTCTTCTGCTACGTTTCCCAAAGAAGAACTAGAAATTTCAGTTCCCTCGCTTGAACAGTTTCAGAATTGGATCCTGGTACACAATTCATCGTCACTACCACTACTTTCGTCACGGGAAGCAGATACACTCTTTTCTGGAATTTTGGAAAGTTTCTGCCTACAAGTATCACATATTTTTAAATTAGAAAACAGCCCTACGTCCTCCATTAATTTTAATAACATTTTGCAAGTTACACGTCTTAAGTTCGTTCGTGTTTTAAATGGATGATTCTTGATCAGGGCCGGCTGGAAGTTTTGCGGGGTCCAGGGCAACCATATTTTGCGGGGCCCTTAAAATAAAAAAAAGAAGAAACACGCACTACTTTTTATTTTAAATATTTAGAAAAAATACGAAATTTTATTTATTCTGAACATATCGATACAAAGAATTAATTCTTTTTCTCTCAAGCTGCGGGGCCCCAGAAAGGACGGGGTTTCGGGCAGTTGTCCCGCAAGCCCGGCTCTTTAGCCGGCTCTTTTTTTGATAGTAAAAGGCTTAAAGCAAGCATCATACCGCCACGTTTTTACAATGTCGTCTCATGAGTTTAATTATTATTAATGTACAATGCTAATGGAGACACTGTTAACAGCTCGCAATCACAGTTTTACAAAACTAACTTAAAAAATAACAGCAAATTCCTTTGTTATTCTGAAACTTGAAGAACTTGGTGAATCATTTCCTGTAAGATCTTATGTGTAAACCTTTGTAGCCCTCCCTTGTTTGCTGACCACCCTTCTTACGCTTTACACCTAAAACGGTACTAGATTCTTCACGACACGCTCATAAAACATCTTTTAGTATGCTAGTAATTTCATTTTTAAATTTGGGTGTACAAAGTTCATGTATTTGAGAATACGTTGGAATTTCTCTAGAGTTTTAAACAACCGGGATAATGAAAAAATTGCAATTAAAAAAACAACTCTCGAAAAGCCGTCATCCCCGATCTAAAGACAAGATCAGTCAAAAATTAAACTGCACCTGAAGTAAAGGGTAATTGTTCAGGTTAAGCGACCAGGGCTCTCAGATCTAAGTGGTCGTACTCAGTCAGCTGAGATTTCCCGAAGCTAGCTCAATGGCAAAAGGGAGTGGCTATAACAGCTTCAGCCTAAATCACAGAATAATAAAAGCGGAGTTTACAGAAGTTTCACTGGAGGCGTGGTTAAGAAATGGTTTCTGAGTACGCATGTGTACGTTCTTGGTTCGCTGAATTTAAATTGCACGTGGTTTTCGTCTAATCTTTGGTTTTCGTTTATGTAAACGTGTAAAATGAAATGTTATGTAGAGAATTGCATTAGTAGCCAACATATTGATTGGAACTTAAGCTTCCACCGTTTTTCTAAAGAAGAATTCAGGTACATGCATCATAATACTTTCTAAATTTATTTCCTACATGCTAGTTTTATTTTATTACAGAGCAAGGTTGGGGGCAAAAGCATGCGGGCTTAACGAAGTTGACGGGTACAGTTTGTAATGTTATTTTAAAATTTGCACTAAATCCGCCAATGTCTTTCAATTTCGTTCAGGTATTTGTTTTCCTGACGCGTAATATTTAAATTATTTCATTCTATAGACGAATGTTTGTTATAATGTTATTCTAAAGAATTGATAACTTTGTGGTCTCGACTTCTGGGCTCCGGTAGACGTGCCTTTTGCTATTTTCCATTATCAAATTCCTGGAACCTTAGTCGCAAAAATTGGAGTTACACAGTCTCGATTGAGCCAGGTTTAAGCTGGTAAATCTACGATGGGGATTTTCCATTGTCTCATAAGAATATTTATATTTTGACCTGTTAGGGCGTGCATCTGACTTTCGAACCCCACTCCAGTAAGTACACATTGCGTCACAAGAGACGCAGAGAGAATAGGGATTAGGTTGATAGCTGCGTACTCGAACCAACGTACGGGTTAATTTTCGGCGTCACCCCTACAAATCCGAAGTGGTTGCAAACCGAATTTAATTGAAGCGATTCTCTTAGTAGAAGAGAGATCGGACTCGAGAAATTCTATTTCGTCGGGTCTTTGTCGTGATATTCACAGAGGAAAGCCGGTTTGTTGACCGAAAAGCGGTGCTTAGAAAGCTTTGTTATGGTGGGAAGCGTTTTTGCTTCAATTATAGTCACGCAGGTATTTCCCAGGAAATAAAATTGTGTAGGGTAGAAACGCAATAATCTTGGTCCCGTTGGTGCAACGTTAAAGGGCCTGTCGAGAACAGAAACTTCCCGCCCCGTAAAGCGTCGATCTGTGTGTGTTACATCTTGGAAGCGAACCGAATGGGTTAAGTAAATTTAAAGAGCGTTTGAGACTCAAAGGGTTTTAGTTATTTTTAAAGTTTGTGTATAAACACTTGGATTTTGTTCTTGTGCTTTTTGGTTATTGTTAACAACAGTGATTGTTCGTTGAAACCTAAGTTCCCTTGAACATTGGTGAACGTGAAATTTTGCGTCGAATACCACGTGGATTAGCTGCTGTCGTGGGAATCAGGGACCTGCATGCATATATCACCTGTAAGGAAGATTGACGTTATAGTAAGAAAGACCTGTTTTGTTTTGTTATTTGAGTTCTTATGATTGTTTCATTTGATAAAAGACTAGTAGAACGTGGAATTTGTGAAATATTCCATACAACAACCTTGCTTAGGCAAGATTAGTTTCGTATTTTCTCATTAAATTATAATATCCACGATCAATACTTTTAACTAATTTGTAACAGGAACGTTCCCAGGTAATTTTAGCTGGTGTTCGTTAAATTATTCCAACATAAATAATAACTTTTGACTACTTTTTTTTTGTTATTAGATATAAAGTTTATTTGTTGCTATTTCAAAATTTTCTTTTTGTTTATTGTAATAACTTGTTTTTTTTACTTTTATTTTCTTATTTGTGTATCAACTTTGTTCTCCAGTGAAGAAATTAATTCATACCCTTTATTGATATTCTTTTGTATTGTTATTTTGTTATTTTTATATTCTTGTTTGTGTGTGTTTAACCCATTTTTATTATTGTTTTAATAAATGTAAGAAAGGTCGATTATTTACAGTTTTTTTTTTTTGTAAGTGGATCTCTGGTCCAGACAAGCAGCGTTAATTTCGTTACTTTGTTCGTTTGGCTATTAAAAAGCACGGTGGTGCTTAGTCTAAATTTCAATTAAAGGTCAGATACCTTTGTTCAAGAGAGAAGTAAATATTAAACTGGTATTTCTTTCCTGGATTTTTTTTGAAAAAGAAGGAAGTCTTCAGAGGACTTCCTTGTCAAAATTAATTAAGACAAATCAAGTGCTTATACAGTGTTTATACAGCTTTTTTGTTTGTGTTGAGTCTCAATTGTGAAACGCTAAAGCGAGTTTTAATAAAGCTTCCACGAGGTAAGTTACACACAGGGTGAGGTTTCGCAAGAAGCCTATATACAGGGTGTCGGATTCACGAGTAGTCGCGTGACCGACCATCAGAACCCTTCGATCTACGACTGCTGGCGCGTGCGATAATACTTTCAGCTGCTACTTTGAATTAATATTCACAAAGATTTGCTCTAATTTTATATTTTCTAAGTCCTAACGCCTATACATTTTTAAGCAAATCTTTTTGTTTGCCATCTAAGAGTTCATTAGAGCGTGAAACAGAGAACCACGACATTGAACCAGGAATAAACAAGTTCTTGTTATATTTATTAAAACTCAAATTTAAAAATTTTGATGAGAAGTAAAAATATTGTGTTCTGTGTATGGTTGAAATTTCTTTGAAATTGCATGTCTGTTATGACAAAAAAAGACGAAGTTGTAGGTTTAGAGAATTCAACTCAATCCAGTAGTACAAATTTAAAACCGGCATCACACGCATTGGTATTAATGCTTTGGGGACTATGTGGCAACTGGAAGCAACCACTTACTTATTATTTCACCAGTGGATCATGTTCAAGCAGTACTATAACATACAATCGATATTGTTCGAAACCCTACAGTACTTAAAAGAAGTTGGTACGTATATTAATTTGTTTGTATATGTGCATTTGTATAGATTATATTGATTGCAGGAATTACCGTAACCACTTTAGTTACGGATCAGGGTTCCAACCTTCTACAACTTATGAAGAACTTAAACATAACAGTTGAAAAACCGTATTTCAAATATGAATCCAATAAAATTTTTGTTTATATAACCCACCTCACCTACTAAAGTCGCTACGGAACAACCTTCTGAAGTATAATTTCCAGTTTGATGGCAAGGTGGCAACATGGGATGATATAATCCGTATATATGAAGCCCAAAAAAAGACATTTGCGAATGCTAGTGAAGCTGAATGATAAACATATATAACCATCAAACTTTCAACGCATGAAAGTTAAATTAGCAGCACAAATATTTAGTCGTACAGTGGCAATCGCAATAGATTGCTATATTTCATGGGGTTTTCTACCATCTAAAGTAATAAATGCATTGCTGCAACTATCAGAATACATGAAATCCAAAGGTGTTACATTTATCTTGACCAGTCGATTGAATCAGGTTTGCCTCGAGAATCTCTTCGGCAACAAGGAGGCAATTTACTGAATCTCACACCAATTCAATTCCAACGAGTATTTAAAAAATTATTACTCGTTGATTATTTTACCCATAATGCCACCTACAATTGCTCAGATGATAATTTTGATTCTGCATTAAGTAATTTTAAAGACAATTCTATTTCTTTTTAACACAAAATATATCAGCTACTACTGCATCAAATAATTCTGTGTTTGAAAATGTTGATTTTAATCCCAATACACTGAATTTACCAGATCAAAATATTTTACAATACCTATATATTGGTGGTTATTTGTACAAGAAATCACTAGACTTCCTTTCCTGTAATATATGTGTACAATACGGAAGATCCATTCACAATTTGCAGAATAATTGTTCGTACAGTTATTTAAGGGCCTACGATAATAAATCAAAAGACACTTTTGGAAATTTACAGATGGCCCATTACAATTTTTATATATATGTATGTTCACTTGAGCAATATTTTGTTAAAGAAACTAAGATGTGTTTAGGTAAAAGAAATGTAGCCAAACATTTGTATAATTCTTTAAGTACAGTTTCTTATAAACATCCATGTGAAAACTTCAATCATGAATTTTGTTTGAAACTTTTTATTAGACTAAGGATTTATTACAGTCTTAAATTTATCAATAAGAATTTAGCATCAGCTAATTGCAAAAACAGAAAATATGCTTTAATTCAACATTTGTAGCAAATGTAAGTAGGTTTTTTATAGTTTTATTTCTTTGTAGATATATATTTATTGACCCCTGACTAGTGCGTAGATAACTTTTCCAGATTTAAGAATGATTTTTCATTATTTCAACAAGTTAACAATTATTTATATTTGATGTTTCATTATCAGGGTAAATAAGTTAACAATTTGTTTTTGTTATATTACATTTCCATTATATAATGCCTTCTGGCTTTCCAAAAATACCCCGCAGTAGTCACTCTGTAAAAACAAGTAAATCTGTAATAACGAAGTTTGTAAAACTAAGTTCAATAAATCACATCTTTTAAAAAGTTTATTCTGTATTATATATTAATCAAATCAATATACTGTATGCAAGCGAGCCAAAAAGGGACACAACAATACATAACATTATATTCTCTATCAATAATAGTTATTTATATAACAAGAGTATAAAGTTGACGTTTTTGAACGAGTAGGAAATTTCGGTACTTGCTTGTCGCTCGTACCATAAACCCTACGAGTTCAAAAACGACAATTTACATTCGAGTTATATACAATATTTTTTGCACCATCGAATTTAAAAAAAAAATAGTAAAGGAAAACCATTGACAGTAAATTAAAAAATGAAGTTGGCTAAGGTCATAGGAACATGTAATGATTTCATTATAACATCGATACGTGAAATTAATTGCAACTGCTTATAATTGTCAATTTTCAACATTGACAACTAGTTGTAAAGCGCCAACTTTACAGACGGTCGTGCAAAAATATGTAAATCTCACTAAATTGTTTTATTAAAGCTGTACTGAGAAAATCCTTTTTACTCAACTCTAATTAATTAAAAGCGCAACAGCAAATGAGATTACTTAAGGTAAATATAATTCTTAATAAGGAACAAATAAGATTAAGTCGTTTAAGTTTGTAGTTGTAGTTGGTCGAGTAATTCATCGGCTGTATTATAATAAAAATTAATAAACCCAAATTTAGATAAGTATGCGCTCAATTTCAAATCCTGTAAAACTTTTTGTGAGCTCATAAAACGATTTTAATATCTGGTTTAGCACCACACCGGTGCAAAACCAAAATGTAATTAGTTCGTTATATTTCGATAACTCGTCCAATTAGATAATACACGTAGTAACACCATTGTTCACTGTTGAGCACATGTTTAAAGATGACTAATAATTTTTACATCATACCATTCCTGGCGCTGCATAACCCAAGTCATTACACTATTGTGCTTTGTTCAGAGCGGTCGTTTTTCGTTAGTAACGGCAAACAATTATCTGTACTATTATTAATTAGTTAATTAGTGTTAATCAAGAATTAAAGCATTTGGAAGAGAGGAATCACCGCTGTCGTATTAGTTCATCCACTTCAAGTATGTGATTTAAGCTATTCTTAGGTAAAACTGCCAAACCTATCGAATAGTAAACTTGGCTAAAACTGTTAAAGCCAAATATAAATAAATTATACTACGTCATGTGATAATGACAATTAATCTAAATGTGATTTATAAGTAAAACTGTTAAACTTATGAATCCGTTTTTTCCCTGCAGTATTGCAAGTGCTTCCAATACTAATTTTGGAAATGCAAATTACAGGTGAGTCTGAAAATGACGAAATCTCGTATACAAACAAGAGCCGGATTTTGGACAGGGCTAGTACTACTGACACAGATAATAATACTGGTGGTCCAAAAACCAATGAAGGAGTAAAAGATCATGTATTGCTGCAACAGCCGGCTTTAAGTGCCAAAGTCTTGCAATTCTTTGGCGATGAGCCGAAAGGGGACAAGCCCTTCTTTGGGGCTGATGTGTATGCAGTGGTAGCGGACAGATAGTGCAAATATCTGACATTTGGTTTGGATATAGATGGGAAAGAAGAGTTAGGTAAAATATACCTCATACCAGAAAATCTATGACTACTTAGAGCCCCTCGCCTTAAATCCGGAACTAAACCCATCCTTAAGTGAATCTAGTAGGAAAGATGATAAATATGTAGCAAGTTGGCTTGGGGCTAGCGGCTGTTGCAGAAGTTCTGAAAAAGCTAATTAAAGAAGAAAAACCTCCTAACGATATTAAGACACAAATTCTGTCTGGTATAATTGATGCAGGCAAGATTTTTACTGGCGCTTTTCATATGTTGACAACAATAGAAAATATCATGTTGAAGCTCAGCTTAATTCAATGGTTCGCAAGTTTGTAAAGAACAGTAAGCCAGATAAATGGTTGAGTGGCAAGGATTTTGCAAAAAAACTTAAAGAAGCAAAATCTCATTTTTGCACTGGAAAAGAAATGAGTGCGTCTACTTTGACTGCAAGGCTTGATGGACCATCTACGTCCACAGCATTGCGTGGCAGTGCAAAGAAACCGAATGGTTCTTTAAACTTCAGGGCCACAAAGGCAAAATGAAAGAGCAACAAGTGGACAGAAAGAGCTACCATCCATACAAGCAGGTGTTCAACAAGAAGAGTTACAAGAAATAGTTGTAAGTAAAGGTGTTTACGGTGGGCGGCTGAAATACTTTCTTTCCGAATGGTTCAACTTTACGAAAGATAAGCAACTGCTGTCGTGCGTAGAGGGTTATAAAATTGCTTTTGTCAGGGAGCCGTTTTAACCAGTCGTCCCTAAAACCAAACTGTTTTCTTCCTTAGAAACTGGTATATACAGGGTGAGTTTTTTCCGATGTTTAGTATGGGGATCTCGAAAACTAGCGGAGATAGGGAGACGGTTAAATGGGGAAAGAATTGCAGTTTTACCAGCTCAATTTAATGAGCCTTTTGTTTTCCAGAAAAAATGCATGGCTAACTAGATATCACGCAAAAATTGATTTTTTGTTATTTTGTTCGGTGCTTATAGCTCTGTTATTATTGTCTTTAGAAAAAATGTGTAAAGGAAAAAGTTGTAGGCAATTATGTGCTTAATAATACAGTCTAACCAAAGTTTTTATTTAAGCTATAATTTTTGAGTTATGACACAAGCTTTGGTTTTTTCTAATAGAAGCCATAGTCGGCCATGACTTTATAAAAAAGGCTCTTTTTCAACGATTCTAACGATATACCACTTGACATAGTTAGTTTTATAAATAAATACATTATGGCCTTGTTTTCTTTTCATTTTAGAACTGTTCAAGTAGTAAGCTATGGAAACAATTGATAGATGCGCGCATCGCGTCTAATAATAAAATTCAAGTTAGTTATTAAAATTTTTATTTTAATTTCGAAATTATAAACATAATTATTTTGGTTTATTCCGTTGGAGTTACAATTTTAAATAAAAATATTTCTGAAAAACTAATAAACAGAGAATAACAAACGATAAATTAAGAAACAATAAAAAAAATTAGGATATAAATAAAGTAGTACCAAAACAACGTAATTGAAGTAAGTAAAGTATTTAAGATAAGTGAACAAAGCAGTTTTAGATAAAAATAGGTACTTCGCTCATAGGTGTAACTAAAAACTAAAAATGCTGTAAACATAGTATGCTATGGAAACAATTAACAGATGCAAACGACAATTTGACAGGTGCAAATCACTTAGTTTCTAATTAATGTTGATTTTGGATTCGTAAATTATCAATAAGAATTTTTCTAGTCAAGAAAAGCGTGATATGATTGAGCGTTACATTTTGTGTCATAAAAATAAAAAGATACGGTATATCAAAAGTCGTCAATACAGTAGATGACCTTAGAAAAGCTGTACTAGAAGTTTTTGCTAATATTGAAGTACGTTCCGTTAGAAAAGCAACTAATTCGGTTTTAAAAAGGTGTAACTTGTGCATTAATCATAATGTTGGACCTTTTGAACATGTTTAGTTCGAGGTTTAGTCTTAAATACTTTACTTACTTTAATTACGTTGTTTTGGTACCGCTTTATATTCTAATTTCCTTTATTGTTTCTTAATTTATCCTTTGTCATTCTCTGTTGATTGGTTTCTCAGAAATTATTTTTATTTTAAATAATTATGTTTATAATTTCGAAATTAAAATAAAAATTTTAATAACTAACTTGAATTTTATTATTAGACGCGATGCGCGCATCTCTCAATTGTTTCCATAGCTTACTACTTGAACAGTTCTAAAATGAAAAGAAAACAAGGCCATAATGTATTTATTTATAAAACTAACTATGTCAAGTTGTATATCGTTAGAATCGTTGAAAAAGAGTCTTTTTTATAAAGTCATGGCCGACTATGGCTTCCATTAGAAAAAACCCAAGCTTGTGTCATAACTCAAAAATTATAGCTTAAATAAAAACTTTGGTTAGACTGTATTATTAAGCACATAATTGCCTACAACTTTTTCCTTTACACATGTTTTCTAAAGTCAATAATAACAGAGCTATAGGCACCAAACAAAATAACAAAAAAATTATTTTTGCGTAATATCTAGTTAGCCATGCATTTTTTCTGAAAAACAAAAGGCTCATTAAATTGAGCTGGTAAAACTGCAATTCTTTCCCCATTTAATCGTCTCTCTTTCTCCGCTAGTTTCCGAGATCCCCATACTAAACATCGAAAAAACTCACCCTGTATAAGGCTTTGGTTAATGAACTAATTCGGAAAGGAATTTTAAGTGAACAGCAACCAGAGAAAAATCAATTCATATCATCAGCTTTTGTAGTATCCAAACCAGATAATTCTTATCGCTTAATTTTAAATTTGAAACAACTAAATAAGTTTATTTCACCCCCCTCACTTTAAATTAGAAAACTATAAATTAGTGAAAGACTTCATTTTTAAAATTTGTTTTATGGCTACGATAGACTTGAAGGATGCCTGTTACATGTTAGCCATAGATCCAATATAAAGAAAGTTTCTTAGGTTTAAAATTCTTGGGAATTTGTACCAATGTAATAGTTTACCTATAGGACTGACTATTGCTCCATATGTCTTTACAAAACTGTTAAGACCAATATTCAATCATTTTCGTTAAAACAGTATTTTGTGCATTGTTAATTTAGACGATATCTTAGTATTAGGAAATACAGAGACGGAGGTAATCAAGAACGTCAGCGTTATTATTTCGATGCTGCAAAAATTAGGTTTTTTAATAGATTTTAAAAAATCTCAGTTAGAGCCAAAGCAGTCTTGTAAATATTTGGGTTTCATTTATAATAGTAAAAAAAAGACTGAATATCTTCAAGCACACTATCATCTTTTAGAATAAACACGTTTTTAAAATAAGAAAGTTTGCTAAGCTTGTCGGGTTGTTGATTGCGGCTTGTCCGGCAATAGAGAGAATTCCTCTTAAAAAATGTGTTGGTGATTATGATGCCAAGATGTCAATTTCCTACTTTATTTTACAGGATTTATTATGGTGGGAATCATCAACGTCAAAGAGTTTGCATATGAGTTTTTTTACAGATGCTTCTAGAACAGGATGGGAGTTGTTTGTTGTTCAAATCAGTCACACGGTTTCTAGTCAGCTGATGAAGCACAGAAACATATGAACTTCTTGGAGTTGTTAGCCGTTTTTATGGGTTAAACTGTTTTTGTAATGAAGCTAAGGATTGTCATATTTTATTAAGAGTAGATACTGCAACGGCAATTGCTTACATAAATAAGATGGGTGGCATTCAAATTGAGGACCTAAATAAATTAAGCAGGGAAATATGGAAATGATAGAATGGAAGAACGTAAAATGTAAAAAAGTGCTTCGTATAGTTCATCTAAGGAAAATACGACAAACAAATAATCTAGACAGTTGTCTCTAGAGACGGAATATGCGTTAAGTAATGAAGCTTTTGATTTGGCTCTGCCACACTCTGAACAGCCTGATATACATAGATATTTTTGCTACTAATATTAATGCAAAGTGTAAAAACTACATTTCTTGATTTAGAGATCCGGGTTCAATATCTACGGATGCTTTTACCTCTAAATGGAGTCAGTTCTCTAAATTTTACGCTTTTCCGCCATTTTATATGACGGGGAGAGCTGTTGGAATCGTTGTGGTACCCTTCTGGCCTAATCAGCCTTGGTAGGTACCCAGTTTTCTTAAGACTTAGTACATCAAACCCCTTAATTTTAGAACCTGATAAAAATCTATTATTATCTCCCTTTAGGTCCCGACACCAATTATGGCAGCACCTTTCTCTGGCGGTGTCGTCGTTATCAGGGAAGCGTTTTTAAAGAAAGTAATTCTAGAGGAAGCAGTTCCATTTATAATTAATTCTCTAAGTGAATTTACTCTACGGCAATACTTCAACACGTTAACAAAATGGTGGGATTTTGCCTAAAGAAAAACCTGGACATTTACAAAACTGCTGTTGGTGATACTTGTTCATTTCTAAATGAACAATTTTTTTCACGGAATCTCGTACTCTACTAACTCGCATAAATCGGCGCTCTCATTAATTCTGGATTTCTCTAGTACAGGGGAAGATTTACTTATGAGATTTCTGAAAGGAATGTTCAAATTAAAACATAGTTTTCCAAAGTATAATGTAACGTGGGACCCAGCTTTAATTTTAAATACAATTAAGAAGTGGTACTCCCTAGAAAGTTTATCCACAGAGAAATTAGTTAAGAAGCTGGTAATACTGATGGTTCTAGTTTCAGGTCAGAAAATTCAAACTATATCCAAAATTAATATTAAAAACATTGTGTCAAATGAAGGGGGCATTCAGACTTTTATTACGGATATACTAAAAACCTCAAGCTATATCTAGAGCAGTCAGTAACAGAATTTAAAAATTTTTTGAAGCATCCAGAATTGTGCGTAGTAAGAACGTTAGTTAGATACTTGGAGGTTGCTAAATCAATGAGAAAAAATGAAAAATGCTTAATTTTAATCTTATCACAGAGCCTTGACACAATCTATAAGTCGGTGGATTAAAGATTTTATGAGAATTAGTGGTATAAATACAGAGGTAATTAAATCTCATAGTACAAGGCACGCCTCCACATCTGCCGCTTATAGAAAAGGGTTATCTACGTTATAGATCAAATTAAAAACACAGTAGATTGGACAAAGAAATCGAAGATTTTTGCAAAATTCTATAACAGGCCACTTGAAAAGAAGGTAGAGTTTTTAGAAACTTTATGTGATGCTGATGACTGATGTTCATAAGTTATTATTAATTTTTGCTATTAGTTAATTATTTATTATTATAATGTAACACTTTTATTATCTGTAATGATAAATTTACTGTTGTTGTTATGTTGCGGGAGCATTTAATAAACTCCTTTATTTGGAGTAATTAGCTTATTTCACTTAATCCTGGCTAATAAAGAGATTCTGTAACTTTAAAGATCTACGTGTACATTCTAACTGGACGAGTTATCGAAATATAATGGAAAAACTAAACGACTTACCTGTAGGAAGTTCGTTCTTCATTATATGAGATATACTCCTCCAATTATGTCCCAACCCCTGTCACTTACTGGATTTAATCCCACTCAAGAAATATTTTTATTCTTTATCGCAAATAGTGTAATGACTTGGGTTATGCAAAGCCAGGAATGGAATGTTGTAAAACTTACTAGTCATCTTTAAACATGTGCTCAACAGGGAGCACTGGTGTTACTAGGTGTATTATCTAATTGGACGAGTATATCTCATATAATGAAGAACGAACTTTCTACAGGTAAGTTGTTTGTTCTTCCAATTAATCTACCAAAGGTAATAATACCAACTTTGTGCCAATATTCTAGCTTAAGTCATTCAACAATTTAATACTCACTTGTTTATAGCTTTATTTTCAGTTTGCTCTCAACTACAATTTATTTTTATTTAATTTTAAGTTTTTAGTTAGTTTAGGTAGTTTATAATGAAGTAGGATTAGGGCTTAGGTTAGATTTTACTTTAGTGTTTTGTTCTTGTGAATTAATCGAAGAGTTTCTGTATACCGGGTGTGGAGTTTCAAACCCGTACATAGGACAATTTTATGATTAATTTATTTTGCTAATTCTGAGCATTTTTTGGTTAATTTATTAGTGCCAGATTGAGAAGAAACTTCTACCCTATTGATCGATACCATTACCTCCCCTGTAGGTTCATTTGGGGAGCAGAAATTACAAACATCTGAATCCCTATGCATTGTCCTATGTACGGGTTTGAAACTCCACACCCGGTATAACAGGTAAGAAAATATCACCTCACTTAATTATTGAAAATCAGTTCATTCTTCCTTCTCAAAGATATCCTAAATAGGAATAATTACCCTAAGATGACGTGCAGCCATGAAGATGAGATGATGCAATTCAATTAATCGATTAAAGAGGTTTTTGGTGCACAAACAGAATCTCTAATGATTTCAGATTAATCAACTTATTTGTTTGACGCTAATTACTAAACTGCACTAAACTAGATCAAAAAGGATAAACATAGAATGTACTCTCTAATATAACTGTTTCACCCACGACCTTTTGTTACCGTAGCAAAATTAACAGGAATACAAAATGAACACTTTTCTCCAACAAAGGGAAGGGGATTGCTAGTCAGCTTTCACAAATTTTGAATTGATGTGAGAGGCCTCTAAAGGGAGATGTAAATGCATGCAAGACCTAAATATAGGCAACCCATTTGACATGATAACAATAAAGCAAAGCAGTGTTGCCAACTTAGTGATTTTGTCTCCAAACCTGGAAATTTTTAATATCCATTTGTGACTCCAGTAATAATAAAGAGAAAAAAAAATCACCTGGTTTCGGAGATCTCTGGTGATTTTTAAATCACATTGATTTTCTTTGAACTGACAATTTGTTACAGTTTTTAGATTTATTTTAGACTGTAATTAGATTAACTTTGCGTGCGACATCTAGCACAGTAACTACTAACTAATGAGAATTTATTTGGTTGTCGTCTTCGATAATGGATTTGGCAATTTTCTTTAGTTGTCCGTGACACTACGTTAATCGTACAAAAACTACGTCCAGAATTTACAAACATGCAGTGTTGCAAATCGTACCTAGGGACTTACAGATATAGATTTTTATAATAGTACTAAATGTCTAAGGAATCTGGGAAAACGCTGGAGATTCTAAAGAAAAACACTGGAAATTCGGGAAAAACTCCGGAAGTCTACTAAGACATCAAGCAATTAACAAATTACTAGTTCGGAATTATTATCAGACTTCTCGAGCGTACGTTCGGTCAGTCGGGGCGTTGGATGTTTTGGATTTCTAGGTCTACCGGATCTCTTGAGTCCGTCGGGCAGTCCGGTTCCGTCGAACCTATTAGACATCTCTCTCCTGTCTGTCAGGCTGTTCGGATCTCTAGGGAGTTCTTGGACTTCCCTACCGGACCGTTCGGATCTCTCGGGTCCGTCAGGTCGTTTGGGTCTGTTGAATCTTTTGGACTTCTCGGCCCTTCAGGCCCCTCGGGTCTATCAAGCCGTAAGACCTTTTAGACTTCACGGTCCTGAAGGCCTCTTGGGTCTATTACGCTGTTCGGATGTCTCGAGGCGTTCGAGTCCGTTAGACTTTTTGGACTTCTCGGCCTCTTTGGCTCTCGGGTCGTTTGGATCTCTCGCGTCTGTCGGGCTTTTGGACTTCTCGGTCATTCGGGCATTTTTGTCGTTCGGGTCTGTCAGACGTTCAGGCCGATCAAGAAATTACCGGGTTTTCTTTGGACCGCGTCAGGCAGAACTCTAAACGGGCCGAGATTTCTAGGTCTGATCCAGGCTGGTCCAACTGGGGATAAACTTGACGCGGCCCGAAGAAGATCTAATAACTTCTTGATCGGCCCGACAGAGAAATCCGAATAGCCGAGAAGTGGGAAAGGTTCAAGAGGGCTGAGAAGTCCGAATGACCCCACAGACCCGAGAAGCCCAAAGGGCCGAAAAGTCCAAAAAGCTCGACAGGCTCGAACGACCCGACAGAGAAACCCGAATGGCTGAGAAGTCCAAAAGGTTCGACAAGCCCCAAAGGTTGGAATGATCCCACAGACCCCAGATACTCGAAGGGTCTAGAAGTCCAAACGGCCCAACAAGCCTGAACAAACCGACATGTTTAATTTTAGTTGTAATTATCTTTGTAATCTATGCAACTATGCATTTACAATACGCCCAATTTGGCTTGGTAATCTTTGTAAATAAAAATATTAATTTTTTCTGACCGACAGACTTGAGAAGCGCAAAAGGCCCGACAGGGCCGAGAGGACCTACAGGTTCCAACAATTCAACATTTCGGTTTTTTCTTTTTCAGTTAAATAACGCACCATTTTACATTAAATTAATAGATAACAACAACACACAACGATAAAAGGATAAAAAATTGGGTACTGTCAGCAAATTATCAACTGCAAAATTCATTGTTTTATAATATTCGTCAACAGTTTATTTACCTACTTTGATGATTATTGTGTATCAGTATTTTTTTGATCAGTCAAGTTTGCATTACAACGACTAATAGATAGATAACACAAAAGTTATTATAAAGCGACATTTCTGACAGCAGAATTGCCCTCCCTCATATCGCGTTCATAGTTACGCCACTGATATAACTGTATCCTTACCGCACAGAGAATTTTTAAAAGAATCAGAAATCAGAAACGAGTTGCCATTAAAAAAAAATTGATGACATCATCGCTGGTAAGGGTGGGGGTAAAGAAAAAATGAAAATCATTTTAATAGATGGCCCATTGGGAAATAAGGTTGACGTATCAGAATATTTTGGTTTCAGATGCACAGAGAATTTTTTATTTAAAGTGTTCCACCGCCGGCGTTCGCACTGTGTATTTTTTACTAGAGAATGTTTTTGTTTTATCAAAAACATTTGGTATTACTGTTTTTGTTTGATGTCTGTATGTTTGAATTACTGTTTTTATTTTATTTCTATAAGTAAGATGCTGCCACAAACAAATCGAACACCCTGTATAATTCAAAATATTTTTTAGGTTATGCTTCCAAAGGCACTATGTTGCTTTCTGCTCTCAATTTGTTTTTATTTCCTAACATAAAGCTATTATCTTACTAGAGCGGAATCTTGGATACCAAAATGTGCTAATTATTACTAATTACAACAATAAACTTTCTAAATGTAATATTTGAGGTGTGTATACCAAAGGATGGACATTAAACAGATTTATCCTTTAGTATACATAACGTAAAACGTTCAATTATCTTGTATTTAGCTAACAGTAGCAATAATATGTGACTTCAGCGAACTGGGACGTCGCCAAGATGAAATTTCACCAAAATGGGCATAAATTCATGTTTTGTCACTGTTCGATTTCACTTGGAATGGCTTTGACCTGTCATTTGATTTCACCATCAAATCCTAAACGACTACTTTTAGTAAATTATTCTTATCTAACGAACGTCTTAAGTCATTATTCTGTGTGAAATGGGTTTCAACATTACAGACATTCTTTATTTAAGGAATTCTTTCTTAAACTTTAATTTTTAGGGTTTTGTTTGCCCTTATGTTGCCGTTTACGTACAATTGAACTATTGCTTCATTGCGCTTGCATTGACAAAAGTATGACCATGGAATCAGAAAAACGAGATAATGATGCAGAAGCATAAACTTAAAAGATAACATGTCTATATTGAAAATGACTTAACACAAAGAAATGACTGCCCAACGCAAGATTAAAAGTGTAGCATTAGAAGAAGCAAGAACTGGTAGTGAAATTAAAATAGGATACCAAAAACTAACAGTTGGCGTTAAAGTATATAAACGGGACAATCAAAAGAAAAGCATTAAATATGAAAAGACACAAAGCACAGGAGCCATCACAAAAAACTAACAGGAAACAAGCAAGATGACGACCCAGGCAAAGAATAGGCAAAAGAATAATAATGGCAAAAATGACAAACAAGGAACAAAAAGATAAAAAATAAGAAATAGAATAAGATTAGAAACTTGGAATATAAACACGTTATTAGAACCAGGAACCACCGCCACTAGCTTAATAAGTGTTAAAAACAAAAGCTAATTACTTAATTTTAGAATTATGATTTTTGTGATTAATTAATTTGCACCTACTTACGTTAAATCATAAATTTCTTTAGCAATAGATAAGGTTGTTAGAGCAGTCGAGCATAATCGGAAAATTTTCATAGTAGATAAGTAACGAAGAGTGTTTGTTGACGATGTACGTATCTATACTGGATCTTTTTGGATGGTGCTTCTCTTTCCAAAACCTGAAAGCAAACCAGAACATTCGCAAGTGAGCCCTTCATTTAAACTGTAAAAGATAGGTGTCGTTATTATAAGCTCAAACTTTTACAGATCTAGGCAGAAAATTCAACACCAAAGCAACGAAAGTAATCTAGATACTAAATACTATTTCAAGACCAATTTCAATGATAAAAGATTTCTTGATTGTATCAAGTATCAAAAATTATTGGTAGCACTACGTCCTTGATTTAACCGACGAATGCAAGAATAAATTGACATGACAACACTTACGGCACTAGATGTGACAACTAGCAACACCGCCAACTCTATGTTGCGAAAACCACTGAAATGTTAATTCGGGAAATTCAAACTGTTATCAATTATTTGTTTGGAACTGAAAACTGGTTGCTCCAATGTCCCTTGGTTTTTCCTGCCAAGAGGATCTTGGTGTTGTTGAAAAACTCGCAAAGGATTAGGTTTTATGCACTTGTAATAAGTCAAGGGCTTCTTTTTTCAATAGCCTCCGTAGGTCTGTAACGGAAATGGGCAGAGCTCGGAGGTAAAGTGCTTTGAACTTTTTGTTAATTGCGCTTGGTGCTTTCTCTGATTTGTACGAAATTCAACACTTTACGAATGCTTGAAATTGCAGAGGATTTAAAAGTTTTTTAACTTCTCAAGGTTTTAGCTATGTAACACTTCTGAACTTGCAAATTTCAAGTCTTAACAGACAAGAAAATCCGTTATTCAGGTATGTTAATAAATATTACTTTTCCTTGCTGCATCTATTTAACTGTTCAAGTGGAACCTTTTATGTCATCGTCAGTTGTATGATGTATCTTTTTTAAAAGTTTAAAGCAATTTAATAAAAGCCAACAGTTTCATATGAACCTGAAGCACTTTCATAAAGGCTTAAAGCATTTTCACAATAAGCTTGAAGTACTTTCCGTATTTCTAGCACTGGTAAAGGTTTTAAGCACTTAACAAATAATGCTTCGTGATTGAGATTTTAATTTTGAGCTTTAAATATCCATTTACTGTGCTTGATAATTGAAACACCTTGGGTACTTTGTGCAAAATATTCATGCAGCTCAGAATGCGTACCCGCACAACTTTGAGCGGTATAATTGGCAATTTCGTTTATCTGTCAAAATAGATTTCTTCGAAAGGATAAAGAGCGTCCCCAAAACGTAAATCATGACTGAACAACTCTGTCGTGGCAAGCATATAAGAGAGTCCAAGTTTGTAGCATGAACGATTGTCAATGAGTTGGAGTAGGCTACTATGACCGTTATGGGCTTTATTTGGAAGTTAGAAGAAAGCTTGAGTACTGAGAAAGCGTCAGAATCGGATTGTAAGTGTAAAATGGCTAACTCGACACCTGGAAAAGCACTGATTATCTTAAACCCTAATATCTCCGTCCGAGATATGGCCAAGAAGTTAAATTGCCCCTACCCACTGGTCCAAAAAATCAAGAAGCAACTGGAACTTCAAACATATAAAATCAATGGTGTCCAGTTCCTACAGATATCTAAATATTTTACCCAAACATCATTTTCGAAGATTCATAAAATAGGGTGCATTTGCTAACGATGCTAAGACTAATCCTAACACGGAGGTTTCCTTCTGAGACCCAGATCAGCACGAAAAATCCCCCTCGAAGCCCAAAACCGACGAGAAAGAATCCCTTCCGAGTTTAGACCTGATCTTAAGTTTCAAACTAAAAGCCTGTTTCTAAGTTTATCTTTTTAGTGTCAGAAGGAGAAAGAAAGCAAACCAAATGTCTATTAATCTCTGGTCAAAACCTAAGACTGGGTTTGATTTTTAGTTGTTTTAAAAAATGAATTAGTTGGTTTTGTTAAGAATGTACAGTGTTTGAAACCTCAGACTGGTCTCAAATTACTTTAATTTTGTCTTAGAAATTAGATCGAGGGGTTCCCCTCTTGAGTTTTTGTTATAATTTACCCTCCCAGTCTCGCCCAAATATTTACACAACCTGAACCGGACACCGAACATGAACACTCAAACCCGAACAGTTGGCAAACCACCGTTGCTGGATGCTACACAAAAACAGGGGACAGATAACCCGAAAAGGAAGCTGTATGCTGGCTTCATTGAATATTTTTACTGTGTACTGATGGGTGACAATATCTCTGTCAAGGCCGACTTCCCGCAAATTCCTGGTCTATAATTTTTCTCTGCAAAGAAACCCACGGCGATTCCGATAGAGAAAAGGTAGAAACAAGTCACCAAGTTTTCTGGAAAGTGCATTACCTGGAAAATGTTCTGTATGTGTAACTATAAAACTTACTCTTATATCAGAAAAAGCACAAACAATATGGATATTTACAAAGAAGAGTGTCTGGAAACACGAATTAAACCGTATGTGAAATTCCAAAAAAGAGTTTAACAATAGTTCGTTGTAACAAAAATACACTGAAATGCATGAATGACAACAATTTTAATTTTGTCTTAAAAGAGTTCAACCCTTCGAATTGCCTTGAGCTGAAACCAACAGGAAAATTATGACGGTTGTGAAACGGAAACTCTTTAAGTCAATAGCGCCTGATGGAGTGTGACGTATCTTCTTCGTGGTGACTGAGTTCTTGAATCGATTCGCTCCTAGAATCGGAATATCTCGGAGGCCAGATTTGGTTGGCGAGTTTATTACTCCTTCGCATCTTTGGTTTGGTCAGACGAGGGTTTACGGGTATCTGCAGTAGGGACACGATAATTCAGGGGTCGATCGGCTGTAACAAGCTCAACAGAAAAACAGAATACTAAAATTGTCTTGTTGTCTCAAATTAAAAATATGTATACTAGCAGCCAATACAAACTAAGCAAAGTGCAAACGGATTGGGTTAAATGCTCTAGCAGCAAAATAGGTTACGTGCCTTAGGCGTATGGGAGTTGGAAAGACGCCGAAGAATGTTCCGAACATGGCGGCCATCCCTGCGCAATACAATCCTGCTGAGCCGAAGAAGCACTCATCAGCAACGACAATGGAAACAATCGGACATGAGCAAGAAATATAAAACGGCACTTTCCAACAACAAGTACTCGCTCTATGGACAGCGACGATGTCTCTCGTGGCCTATTCGGCACCGGCCAACTCTATTAACATCTGCGGCAATCGGACCACGAAGGAGGGATATAGAACGGCACTTTCTAGTAACGACTGGCCGCATTACAGACAGAGACAATGCAGTATAAGTGGTATTCGCAATCCGTTCAAAGGTGATCAACTTCATTGACAGCGCCGTTAATCAGGATACAAATGAAAATGCAGAACGGTACTTACCAGCAACGACGCGACGGTTCGTTCTACGGACACCGACATTGCCAAATTAGTGGTATTTGTAGCTCGTTTAAAGGTGCCCAACTCTATTGACAGCACCGTCAATTGGGATACGAATGGGAATGCGGGACGGAACTTACTAGCAACGACGACCCGCTCTACGGACAGCGACTATACCAGATAAGTCTCGTGGTTTGTTCGACATCGGCTAACTTTATTGACAGTGGTAACAATCGGGACCACAAACGAGGTTGATTTGGAACGGAACGGTTAGGATATGGGCACCTCGGAACCTTTTGGACTTACTGGACACTTTACTATATTCGGAGAATACTGGAAGCACACATTTTAATTGGTAGATCTGGCTTGCACTATTTGCTGATGTGAACTGTTGTCCTGGTCATTTGCTTTATACTAGCGAATTCGGAGAGCGGAGACGCTACAAGTGGGGCAAACTGGTATGCGTGGGGGAATCGACGTGCTGTTTGCATAACAGACAATTAACTTAATATAAAACTTAATACTTAATACAGGTTATACAATTCAATAACGTAAATATCTAACAGCGGGTTGAATATTGATTAAATACAATAACTAATATAACGGAGGATTAAACTACAACTTTTTTGTAAAATTTGAAATTGTGTCATCGAGATAATCAAAATTAAGTTGTGCGGTTTTTTTGTATGTCCTATTTAATAAATGCTATAAATAAATAATCGAAAAGGCTTAATTCGAAAGATGGCCCATAGAAAAAAAAAACTTCATGTTTTGTAAGAATTTGTGTTTGTTGTTTTTTGGTTTTATCCTAACAGATGATTCTAAAGTCCATGTCTTGTGGTTTAAATAAATTTTATTAAAAAGTAAACTTCTTGAAATAGATTTAAAAAAATAATAAACAGAAAACTACTTAAGAGGCCCAAGATTGTGTAAGGGTCCATGGTTCGCCTTGACTAAAAATGTGGATTAAATTAGTTTATCTTTTATTTTCTTAAAAATGCATTAACGTTTACTCAATTTTGATATGGTTTTTGAATAGAATAAGCTTATATGTCATAGGTAAATAGCGAAGCGATATTAGAGTGATAAAGGTAGGTACATACATCACCCTGCCTATTGTAGCCAACGCTGGACCAGATGATGTTTGCTTGAAGATGAGTAGAGTTACCTCTATTTCTTAATTTGCATTTACGTGTGTTAAAAAAAAGGGAAGATGTGGTTTCAAATGTTGGAGAGCGAGATTTCAGTTTTGGACGGATTATCTTGTCGCAACGTAATACCGTGGTTGAGCAAAATTATCGTTTAAACCCAGCTATCTCCGGTATCAATTACCAGCAAACAAATAAGGTTTGAAATAGGATATTTGTTGTGCAATCAAATTAAAATAGCAATAACCACAGTAATATAAATTACAAAGCTTTGGAAGCATTATTATTTCAGAAAGGTACAAATTGTTAGAAGCCCTTGATATAGTTCAAATATCACAGTTCAATTTCTTAATAGTAATAAAAGAAAATAACACACCCAAAGACTTTCGAAAGTTAATCGTAAACGTTTCAATAAATCACGGACAACGCAAATCGTTCCAAAAGAAAAATTTAAATCAGCAGCGTAGGAAAAGACCTTTTGTAGGTTTATACTGTAAATTCGTTTAATCAGTTATTGGAATAAAAAGAAAGTATTTCATTTAAATGAAAATGGAAAAATAGAAATAAAGTCTTTACAATTTAAGAAATGAATTTTCAGTCATGTAATAAATTGAATAAAGCTCAACCCTTTAATTAAATTGATTCAAATCAAATTCTTGTCCCAGTAGGAATTTTCAATCGAGAAGTTTTAAGGTATGTAATTATAGAAATCTCTCTTCCGCTGCTGACCTTTTCCTTCACGAAATGAAATTACTGGATCACGCGCTGAAAACTATATTAGACAACGTGTGGCATTTTTCCTATTTTAGGGTCGCAACGGTAGCTGAAGAGAGAATAGAGAAAAAAAAACGTGACATTTAAACTGCAACACAAATGGATTAACTACCCCTAGCCGGGAAGGCTTTTATTTTCTATTTGTCCATTTTCAGGATGATGCAACATATATATTCCAAAATGAGAAGTTAAAACGTGTCAATAAAGCAAACGTATGATGATGGCCGCTTTAATTACGTTCCAGTCACGGTTTATAAATTTGTAACAAAGTTGAATGGTGCTCTCTTCACTGGAGTAACGCTGGGGGTCGGTTTTATGGACGAGTTTCATTGCAAAAGTTTTATGTCATAAAGCTTTTCGTGCATTTCGTTTTATATTGTCAGTTTTCCAACCGTTCGGTTAAGCTTGAGGGTGGAGACGCTTTGTTTTATCGTTATAATTTTGCATTTTATTATTATATTTCTCTTACTTACATTAGGGTAGTTATTCCGTGTTATTTGGAAAATGAAAGAAATGTGTATTTCTACAGAAAATGGATGTTTTAACTAGTAAGCAACATAATAATATTGATTTTTCACTTAATTGAGAAAGACCGCCCCGAAACAAGAAACAAACGAGAATATTTATGAAAGAATGTAACACAAAATTCTTTTTTAGCTTTCCCGAGAGATAAAGGAATTTTCCCAGTAAAAAAAAGGAAATTCCATAATGTAGAAACATTCTAAATATTTTTAAATACAGCTGGAGACTTCTGGAAAGGATTATTTTTTAATTAGGTATGAGCATTCCATCAGACAACTAGGCGTAATATTTCAAAAACAAAACATTTAACAGTGTAATTACTAAAATAAAGTAAATTATAACTATATTTATTCAATGCAACGCAGATTATAATTAGAAGACTAAATATTCAAAAACAAATTAGCCAGGTAGATGGTGGGTGTACGGATCAAAAGCGAACGCTACAATGAAAGCTCGTTGTTCTCATCATTACTTCTAAAACAATGGGACTTTAGTCTATTGGGACTGTAATTATATTCAAATTAATTCTAAATGAGATTACGTGCATTGTTATAACCACTTAAAACTATTGTCCTTGTCTAGAATGTTGCAGTTTTAAATTTCAAACCGAAGTCTTTATGTTGTGTTAAAAGAGCTTTTAAAAAAAATTGTTATAGTTTTAAATCTTAGCGAATATTAACTTACGTTTAGAATAGGATTCGCTAGCTTAAATGGTTAGAGCTTTGGTTCAGAGTATCAAGGTTATAACAAAATAATCATGAGAAAAATCTGAAGGTTTTCATTTCTAATCTTAATATTGTTTCATTTAGAGAAATAGATCAGAATTTCATTTTCCGAAAAAAGGTTGCGGTGTATAGCGTTACGCCTACTGGCTTCAAACTGGCAATAGTGGCAATAGTACGATAGTACAGGTTCATGCTTTTTTCTACAGCCGATGGAAGGGATAAACGTCTAGAAAATCTGAATTATTATGGTTTAAAAGGAAAAATTTACAAATACTGATTTATTGGATCTTAACGCAGTTTCATAGTGCTTATTTTGTCAATGCGTAACATATCTTTTCAAAATCTTACTATTTACTGCTTAGCAGCAGCTGTTTACTCTCTAAAAACGTACAAGAAATATTAGTTCTCTTTCGAACAATGTAATACTCTTAACGCCTTATTTGTCAAAATAAGAAATATTTCAATAGAAACAAGTTAAATATACATTTTGCTTTGAAAAATAACAATGCTAACAGAAAATCGTTTGCACTAACTTTTATGTACGTGTTTGCTTTTACAATAAAGGGAATGTCACACGGAGATTTCCCGTTAGTTAGAGTTTAATGAAGATTTTGTACTATACGAACGAAGCACATTTTATTTCCTACTCCAATTTCCTGTTAATCATTTGGGATAGAAGCAACAGGAATAACAATCCCGCATAGATATTACTTAATTTCCTATTTAAATGGTTGTTTTATACAAAGGGATATTATACATAAATGATGGTAATAGCTAGTCTGCAAACATACAGTAATTGTTTCGATAAACATTAGGAATTTTTAAATGGAAACTAAAAATCTTTTTGGAAAGATTTTAGAAAACTGAAAGTAAAAATTACGTAGAAAAATTTATATTATGTTGTGATTTACTGCGATTCCTGTATTAATTATGTATACATCTCCACTTTTCATTTTAGAAATATCATGAAACAGAGGTACATACCTTGTTTTCTGTTTCCATTAGTATTTTTCAGTTAAAGTGCACTTTTATCCTTTCAGCTTTAGTGATTATTCACATCTACAGGGTGATTTATTTCAGGTAGAGAATATCAAAGCTACTCGATTCTGCATCAAAAAGTATGCAGGAAACTCTAGTACCAATTTGTTGTTAACTCTTCGGTTGTGCAAATATTAAGAGTCGTAATTGTAAATTATTAAACAAAAGTAACCACCCATAGTTTAGGTACCAGAAAACATAAATCAATCATATTTTTCTCCTATTTACCAGCAATTTTCTTTAAAATGGCCTTTACATAATGCAATTGCTTTGATTTACTTGTCTGTAGAAGATATTGCAATACTGCATTTTCCTAGAAACATTAATAATAGCGACCTACAAAAATGTATTTGGTACTTATGACGAAATTTCTTAAGGTGCCTTAGTGTAGCACCTAGTTACTGGAGCGCCTGTGGCAAGTTGCCTTATTTTTACAGCCTTGCAATTCATTTGTTCGCAGCTTCGCGGCATCATGAAATCACTGCAGGTGGCTTAGTCAGCCAAAACTGGCATTCCTTTATAGGATGCAGGTTGTTCATTCGGGTTTTGTTCTGTATCCATCGGAGTTGCCTTTGAGACGCGTTTTGCCTCCGCCATTTGCTCTTTCCGCTTTAAACCCTTTTTTGACATTTATGAAAAAAATAAAACTATATCTAGAGCTAAGCTGACGCTTTGTATATTCTGCGTTTTCCTTGACCACTTCTCTTCTAAACTGGGAAAGCTAATCTGGTTATGCCATTAATAAAGGTATATCTTAGGGCGGATCTTATAACTTTGTCGCTGTTTTTGATTTTACATTTTTACAGAGAATTCTGATGAAAGCTTTTTGCATCCATACGTGATCCGTCCGTATACAACACCAGGAAATCCGGAATACTTCTTACGCAGCCTTAACCGATAATTTGCCTAAGTGGACAAAGGATTTTCTCCCACTAACTGGACTATGCTGGGGCATGGCGACTGTTAAATCCCCTTCCAAGTCATAACCCTGCATCCTGCATTCTCAGGTAGTTGTCAGCCTCAATAGAACGTCGTCCTTATTGTACCGGTCATACCGAGACAGACCAAGCGTTGTAGCTTGACCAACCTTTAAGCGATGATGAAACGCCACTAGGCCACTGAACCATACAGTACTCTAGGTCAGATAATTTTCGTGTAAATCCAGTGATTGATTCTCCAGAGTTTACTACCACCTAGCGCAGCTACCAGAGTATCGTTATCGACTTGGTTGCCATTTTGTCGACATGTGACTTCTAGCTTAATTTCCTTTTCAAGATCACCTTTAAGTATTTGACTTCCTTTGCGAACGGTAGAGAGGAATTACTTTAGTCTTGGATGGATTAATGAAAAGGCCATTGTCATTACACCATCTTTATATGATTCGGCAGGCCATTTGCATTCGGTCACAGGCGATGTTGAGAAAGCGACCAGTAACTAACACTAGCTCATTGTTTGCGTATGTCTGAGCAAGAAAGCCGTTCGCTGTTAAGCGCTCCAAAAAACCATCCATCATTAGACACCAAAGATGGGGTAAAAGGCAGCTGCCTTGAGGGTAATCTCCCTATATCGTGCTGCCATCTGACAGTCTCTTTGTACTTCTAGTGCAGATTTCACCTAGCTAACTAATGTGGGTGTCATACCCATAAATGTTCATAAATATTCGAAGAATTTGAAAAACAAGCATTAGCTCAACTAGAGCGTTAATACTTTTGCGAATTTGTTCTAAGACATATAATGATGCAATTGATGCCAAAATCCAACTGGCTTTAAAAGCCAGAGTACTAAAGTAATCTCATTTCCAACACCAATTTCACAATTTAAATTTTAAGACTTTCAGAACATGCGTTATTGATGATCTCGTCATGATGCCCTCCTTTGAGGTTGCCGCCCGCGTGCTGCGCACACCCTGCACATACGCTTGAAGTGGTCCTGTTAATAAATTTATGACCTAATCTTGCTCTACTTACAATTTTCATACAGCATTGCAAGTATTTAAAATTTTAAATGACCTGTCGCGCTACTTTCTAAAAACTAGAGATTCGAAGATTTACTTTTAGGAATGTGACGTCACGCCAAAAATTCAGAGAAAAAGGATCTTGCTTTTAATCTCTTTCGTTAGTAATATTTTAAAATTTACACATTGTAAATTTTCGTAGAAAAGAACTTTGCTTTTTGTCTAATTCCGCTAACAGGATCTACAACAATATTTTCTTGAAGATCTAAACACAAAACTTCTGTCAAAATTCTCAGAATATCTTTATTGTATATTTTAACCTAAAATATATAGTCTTGACGGTAAATTAAAATTTGTTATAAAACCGTTTTAATGAAATTTCGTCAATTTGGTAACAGTCATTTCGACAACAGCATCAAAATATTTGTGTCGTTACTTAAATGATGCAAATTTTATTTTAGGCTATCTATCATGAATAATAAATACGCAGAGCTTAAAAAACGCTTAAAAAGAGACTGCCAAGAAGCAGCCGCCGCACGCGACGCAAGAAAAAAAGAAGAATTTGTGTGAATTTTAACCAGGCAAAACAAACTATCAGATATGGCAAAAATAAATCTTCAATCGGATACTTCTTTGAAACTAATACAATTACTTAAACAAAAAAAAGATATTGAAACTAAAATTAAAAAACTTTAGAACCAAAATGCTACTTTACCGGCGAAAGAAATAGAGAATAATATTGAGAAGAATACCCTTGAAACTTCTAAATGTAGTAGTTTGTTTGAAAATAACTCGAATATCTGAAAGTAGCTATAAAATAAGCACAAGAAAAGGTGTTATTAGTAAGTTTGGGAATGGGGCTAACGTCACAACGATTACGGGAAGTGATGATATTTAAAAATAATTCTGAACAAGCCAAAAACAATACAACAGAAAATAAAACACCAACTAAATTATCAAAGCTAAAGAAATCTAGTCAATCTAATGTTTATAAAAATAAAAAAGTTGGCAACAACAAAGAAAGGGAAAAAGATAAGAGATAGGGTTAGAAAACTCAGCGAATCTGTCAAAAGAAAAACTTAATAAAAAAAGAAAAAAAGATCGTGAGAGATATAAAAAAAATTAAGCAAGTTTTAATTAAATCCGTTAAAGATTTAACTGTACGGGAACAACAAAGAAAGCAAAGGAATTGGAGAGAAACAAGTAAACCATACAGACACAACAAGAGCCTTGTAAAAAATACAAGAATCTTTTGAATGTAACACACCCCCTAATTTTCCACGAGTTGAAGAAGACGTAGATGTGGAAATAATATTAAATAACAACAAAAAAAAAACAGTGGTAGAAGAAAAGTGAAATCAAACAGGTCACAAGTTTATAGCAAACTAATTAAATCTGAAAAAGGAAAGAAGAAATTAAAAACCGCCCTGGAAAAGTAAAAGAAAGGTTTTACAGTACTTTGTATCACAATTTTAGCAAAGAAAAACGTATAGACATATCCTTCGTTTTGTGGCCAAAAACCATTCTGGATTGTACAAATGTACACTCAAAAAAAAACAAGACAGTAAAACCTGTGCTTGCATAAAAAGCGCAAATATGCCTTAATTGTTGCAAAACTATTTTAAAAATTACATTAAATCTAGGTTTACTAATCAAATAATAAACAACACGGTATGCAATCCAAGTAATAAACAGTGCATGTTAGTAGTTTGCAGAAATAAATGTGACACTAAAGGGCGATTGATTGCGATAATTCAACACGACAAAAAAAATATGGACGACGAGATAAACTTTTAGCAATGGGCAACCATAAAGAAAAAAAGACTAGTAAGAAACAAAAAAAAAACAATCAGAAAAACAGTTAAGAAAAATATATCTGCTGTTAAAAAACTTATTAATTTACTGCATTTTAAACTGATTGACTACAAAAAGCACGTTTTCGTCATGTTGCATCAAAAAAACTTCAAACCAACAAAAAAACAACAGAAAATAATAAACTTATTTTACACATAGATTTTGCTGAGCACTATGTCGCCAAATAGGCCATTGAAATACAGTCCATAAAAAAAAAACAATTATTTTTCCATACAGGTGTCTATTACACATATTTCTCTAAAAAACCTTTCTGCTCGATTAGTGACACTTTGGACCATTAGGCTCGCCTCATATGAGCTTATTTAATTGAACTTTTGAAGCAACTATTTTCAAAAATGCCAAATATGCGCAGTATTAACTTTTTCTCAGATAGGCCATCTTCTCAATATAGGAACAGATCAAATATTGTTTATTTGTTGGAAATAATCCCACTAATTCTTTTCGTCGATAGAATAAATGTCATGGAACTATAGCCAGAGCGGTCACGGGAAAGGTCCAATAGATACCTAAAACGGTCAGCAGATCGAATGGTTCTGAGAGGTGTCGACATTACTTGTACTGCAGATTTCGTCACAAAAGTAAAAGATATCTCATCAGTTAAAATGTGGGAAATTGTTAAGGTTTTTAATTTTCGTAACATTAATCCGCAATAATTAATTCAAATCGAGATGCGTGGCGACCTCTATTGAGGAATAGGGTTGTAGAGAGTAGCTGTTTTCGCGGGGCAGCAATCTGCGTAATTTAGTTACTGGATAAGTCGCTTCTGCGCGTTGAGATCAGGGTGCAGCCGACGCAAAATAGAGCAGTGGATTTAGGAGCTTCAGAGAGGAAAGTCCAATTAGAATAATCATTGTGGTGTTGTGTTGTTCGGCTCATTATTTATTTTTGCGAATAAAGAATTTATTATCCAGTAACGTTCAGCGTAAATTTGTAATGTAAATCAGTTTTAATTTTTATCATAATTATTTGGCTTGGTTTTAATTTGTTTGTATGAATTAATTCATTGTCGATTTTATTAAATGAAATTAGATATTTTCTTTTCGTAATATACATTAAGTGCAGTCGTAAGCTGTTTGAACGGCGTCGAGCGGGTGCCCACGCACTTGGCCTTTCTGGGAATCCCCTAGAGCGTCACTGGCCAGAATTTTGGGCAGTAAGATCTAGCACGATTATCGACGTTTACTTTATAAGAATTTTGTTTTTGTATAATCAACAGTTTATTTGTTTTGTTTTATTTGTATTTCTTTTGCTTGTTTTATATTATGTAACATTTCTTTTTTTTTTGATTTATGTGTCTAATAGATTTGTAGTTTGAAATATAGTTTTATTATTGTAATTGTATGCACTGGTTTAAGCGAAAATATCGAAGTCACCTAAGCATTTGATTAATTTGACCCAGTTATATTGAATTTCACTAATAAAGAATATACCGGGTGACTCAAAAACCTTGACATACTGAGTGATCCAAAGAAAATGATTTGATGATTCAATTTGAATATTCCAAAATTTAAGTAAAGAAACATTTATACAGATAGAATTGAAAATACTTTTGTATAAGGCGCTTTAACGCCTTGAGTAAGCTTTTGCTTTAGAAAGTCTAAGTAAGTATTTGTAAAGTTGTTGCCAATTTAAGAGGGACTATGCTCTCTTTGAATCTTGTGATCTGGCTGAATCCATAGTGGCGCCTCCTAATAATACCAATTTTGAGCTATTTCAGTGGTAAGTAGGCATTTCAAACCTAGCCGTCTTCGACTGTTCGCTAGTCTGGGGATCAGCAAACTTAGTTGTAGTCGCTGATTATAAGCCTGTGTCTTAAAATTTATTTTGGCACGTAACAAAATGTTACCTAACCAAGTACCAAGTATACCACGTATCATGTCTATCACTGAATAACTTGATCGAGAAAAAAGCCCGCTTTCATTTTCCTCAGGAAGTTATTTTGTTTTTTTTTGTGATTTTGGAGCTAGATGTAGTCACCAAACAAATTTACTTGATGTGAAGTTTAGATCCATAACGAAATGCATCTTTTTACTTATTTTTTCCAAATTTTTAAATCATGTAGTTTGATTTCTTTTTCCTTAATTAAGAAAACAGATAACAACAACAGCAAGGCATCGGCTAGTATGGTATCTGCTGCTGGAAAAATGATGAAAGGCTTGTCTGCTGAGAACACTACTAGAACTGAAAAACATATCCCTGTCTTCACTTTTAAGTTTACAAATTGAACTTTCTACAGAGTAAAATGTTATTTACCTTAATTATAAAAACAGAGGATAAATGTGTTTTTGCACCACCAGGCCGTTCTTCTAAAACAATGGAAAATGTGTCGGCTAACAGCACCGCAAATATAGTTACATCAGAGAAACGTATCCGTTTTAAATATAAAATGTTTTATATGCGGTTTTCGGTAGTAAACTTGCTGGTTGACTTAAAATTCTCTTTAACTTTAAATTAGTAACGATGATAAGAAATAAAAAAAATAAATATTGTTGACGACGTCGTACTTCAGCCACCTACTTCACAACTAAACTTGCTATCACCGCATGGAAATCTTTCTCACATTGTTAGATATGACAAAAAACTTTGTTACATTTGTACTTCTGCAATATGTTAAGATCATTTAGAAATTATCGTTTCGTTTAGCGCTATGCTAAGATTCCGTTTAGTAATTAATGTAAATAGTGTATAAATACCGATTCTGTTTCGAAAATTCTAAAGCTACAAATTGTATTTCACATTTTGTATATTTCTTTAGATACTTAATTTTACCTTATCAATAAATGTTGTTTGTCTCTATTATATTTATAAATTTAGGAAATAAAAGTTCTTAGATTAACCAAATGTTGATCTTTCGCATTTTATTCCTCTTGCTTCCTCTGTTGTGAATGAATAAATCCCGAACATCCTAAAAATTAAATGTATCTCAATTTCGTTATTTTAAATTTCTTTATTCCTAGAATTTTGCAGCCTGTATCAATGCAACAGACACATAAATCTATTTTATGACCTGCCGCTTGACACTATATGCAAATTAGTTTTGTGGGGCTATATCAGGTTAAACAGCGTAGTGTGAACTAATTTCCCCAGCTTAATTGTCCTCCAATAAACAAAATCCTGTCGTCATTCCCGCGAATCATTTCATCCAGGGAAAAGGACGCTTTAAGATGGCGCCAACCCAACGCGTCTTCTCGTTTGGAAATTTCTAGTCAGTCAGCATCAAGTCTTGTCCTACCTCAGACGCGGTGTTAATACAAGCGCGATTCTGTATCGTGCCTGGAGATCTTTTCCGTGAAGTATTTAAAGAAGTCGCGAAATCTATTAAGATTTAGCTACCTAGGTTGTGTAACCTATTCCATACAATTATCGAGGGATTGTAATAAAGCGTCGTGAGCTTCTAATCTTTGTAAATAATAAATTTCCTGTAGAACAGAAAGTTATCGTTGTGTCTATCGACAGTCTTCAGACTGAATAACAAATCTCCAACAGGTATCTTTTATGTAATAACTGTAAATCAAATCTTGTGTAAACCAGCGCCGCGAGTTCAGTGTATTCTGTTCCAACAACTGGGTTCTCTTGGTATTGGACTAGTTCCCGTTATGGTAAATAAACTACCCCTTTTTAAATCTTTTATGAAGAAGCATCGTTGACTCATACAATTTGTCAACCTACATTGGCAATTATTTGCGAAATATATCTGCATATTATCGTCACGTCACCAACCGCTTGGATAAAAGTAATCCACTATGAAAATTACTTAATCTTTGCTCCACATTGGCGAAGATCCTCAGAACATTCATACTAGTGAAAAATACGACGAACCGTTTCACAGTGGTAAAAGGCCTTTTAATATTGTTCAATTAATAGAAATATATTGTTTGCTGAATTGTAACGTAATTAACTTGTTCCGAACCTTTAATATATTTTATTTGTTTGTATTTTTTTATGAACAATGTTAATAAAGCTGATGTTTTTCTTTATCGTTTATTCATGTTAAATTTTGATAACAAAAGTTCTTACTATCTAACAATTTTGTCAACTTGTTCTTGTTTGACGATTTATTTATATAAAATCTGGGATCCACGATTAAATGCAAAACACCTGCAGGTGATGAATTCAATTCAATTATCGCTATCATTTGTATTTTTCATATTTTAATGTTTATGCTTCTTTCATACATGACCAATAAATTTTATTCTAATATTTGTGGACGATTCATTGTATGTATGTTTATCTTGCTTTCATTTTACTAGTGCTTCTTGTATTGCCCTGGATTGCTAAACCTTAAATATTAATAAGCTTGATCCGGTCGCATTTATATGTTTAGATCTGGTGCTGTTGTTTATTTGTTTATTGATGTTTATTTATGTGTGTATAGAAGTTGTCCAACAGTGTGACCTAGACTGCTGTAACCTGTTTTTATATTTTCTTTTTTACAGTATGCCAATATATATATTAACTTATTTCGATCTTTCATTGGGTTATGAACATACTTATTAAGCATTACAGAAATCAGCTGTCCCGGAATCCAGTGGCGTCGACATTCTCATACGGATTCATGATCTTAAGTTCACATTGTGAAAGTAAGTATCTACATAGAGTGCAGTACAATCCCCCTTTCATTTATTTGTGTATCATTCAAACCTGTGGTTCGACTCTGGCTAACATCTCGCCTACTAACCTAGCTACGAAGATCAGCGGTGGGGGCTTCTATTTCAAACTAGGTCACCGGAATTCTACTACAGTTGGCGCCCTCTCAATATCGAAACCCCTAAGGTTACCGTATTATTATTATCGTTTATAGCTTGCTCTAAGCTCTCTTAGCTCACAACCCGTCTTCGCCTGTATAAAGGCTAGCATTACAGGTTTCATATCGATTTTATATATGGTTACACTACTGATGGGTCACCAATCCTAGTTTTATCCGTAACACAGCATCTTGCCATTTAAGTAAGTAAGTGAGAGGTTTAGGGCTAATCGTTTAGACAGGGACACGTCGGAAGTTTGTGCTACTCAATTAAGATTTTTATGGGTTTAGCGGAAAAAAAGGTTTTTAATAGGATTCCACATTCCATGTAACAGATCTTGAGAAAACGTGCAAATCTACTCCTGGTTAATGCGACAATTAAGACGCTATAAGTTCCAGATTACCATTTAGTAAAAACGGCACGTTTTCATTTTCACATGTTTTCGAATTATTTTACTTACAAGTTGACTCTAGTTTAGAGTTCGTTTAAAAGATTTTAAATTACTTCGTATTGAAAATCAAATGTCTGTAAGCAGAATTCGAAAAAAAAGGCATGGGTATACGGTACTTTTCTATTCTTTGGATATTACAATATTAATCTTTCGAGGGACTCCTCGAGAAAGATTGCAATTCACAATCAAGGTGTAAAGTAACTAATATATTGGGGTTTCTAAAACTTGAAACATCTGCAAATTCTGTTTTATTTTTTATTGTATTTTAAACGTTTTAGGAACCTAACAGGTTTCTCTAATTACGGAATTCCTCGTTGTTGATTTGTTTGATCGCTCTGTTTATTTCATTTTCATTTACTGGTTTTTTATGATAAACATTGTTTTACATTGTTGTAGCTCGTTATGGATATTTTTTTTTACATATAACGGTAATAATTAAGCAAAATGTAAAGTAGTTATCAGAGCAGCTACATTTTTTTTAACTATCTAATTTATGCCAGAAAGTAATTTTCAGATTCTTCAGTTAGTTGAGATTTTAGAAGAAAATAACATAATTTTTTGTTAGACGAAGAACATTTAGGAACAGTAATATTTTTGCTTTTTAAAAGAAAATTGATTATATTTAAATTTCATAAAACTATAAACTTCAAAACTCCAAAGTAGAAGAATGGTAATTAGAAGAGCACCTGCGGAACTTTAAAAAGAAGTTTTAAAAAACGACAAACCATTCAGATTTTTTTCTAACGGCTCCGGCTGCTATTCAACACCAATAATGGCAAATTATTCAAAAAATGCAACTAAATAGTAATTAAAAAATTTATTAAATGTGCCTTTGTACCGGCTCGGCCTTCCAAATTAAATCCAAATGAAAGGATCATCCAACTATTGCTGGATTTAAACAAATTGAAAACTCGACAATCTTTATTTTTTGGATGGACTCGAAAACGAAACCTTTTTAAATGTTATAATTGCTACAAGATACAAAGTGGAATATTAGGAATCAAAACTTTCTTTTCAGGTTTAATCTTCGAGCTAAAAGCTGTTTCAAAAACTAAAATAATCGTTAAAGATAGTCGGTCTCAAATTATGTAAAGTTGCGGTGAATCTTAAACAAAAGTACGTAGTACTATTTAAATATGAATTAGAATAATTACAATAAATTCAACATCAAACCCAGATACTGTGAAATAAAACCAGAAAAGCAAATATTATTTTAAAATGCAAATGTAATCCCGAAAGAATCTCAAATTAATAATGTCTGTAGAACAGCTTTAAGAAGACCCTCAACACAAATAAAAGAAAACCCATTCAAAGTAAAATTTGAATAAAAAAATCAAATTTTTCTAATTTTTCTTACCTTAATTAGGATAAAATAAATGACATGAATTAATTTTAAAAGATTCCCCTTTTTAATTCTTAAACCAGCTTTCGGAACTTTTTTCATTAAAAGCACTTTTGCATAAAATTATAGGTAACAAGAAAGTAAGGAAGGGTGGTAGGTGTCTTGTATAATATTTCTAAGTTTTTAGTAAGTTATTTATCTTCTAATTTCCCTAATTTTATCACGAAACCGCACACTTATCATTCTCTATTTCCATCACTTTCACTTACCCTAAACCATTAATAAAACCATCAAAACTTGTTGATATTCACTGGTTGCTGCACAATTAATCTTGCAAGCCCCATGCTTGTCGCATTCTGCTGTGGCTGGTAATGTATTGCACCTCATTTTGTAAACTTCGGATAAGATTTACACCCTGAATTAGTTGACAAAACCAATTCCATTAAAAGGTGCGAATTCATGTAAGACCGTTTCCAAAGAAAAAAAATATCCAAAATGCTTAAGATTGTAGTAACTGTACAGTATATCAAGAACTCTCCTTTTATCCGCAAATGAAATTCCGAAGGAATTTCTTTGTAGCACGAAATTAAAAGGAAATTAAAATTAAATGCGAATTTAAGGGGCTATTTTGTTGTTTCTGGAGAGCTTTCGTGACGATTCGGTCGTATAATTGCTTACGAAACGTGATAATTCCTCTTGTTATTTCAAGTTTCTATTTTGAGGTGGGGGAGATTTTTGCGGCACATCTTTGTTTCTTTTTTTGGAAGGGAATAATTACACTTGAATTTTCGTATATCGAAGTGACAAGGGTTAGAAGGAAAAAAAGTTGTTAAATAGAAAATGCCACGAACAGAATTTGGTGCGTTTTATTTTCAATCCGAGAAAGAATTTATTTAGATCTGCTTGTATCCTCGTTTGTTACGCGATTGTAGGTACATGTGTTTTCACACGTTACAGCTTCAAGATTTTGATTAAAAATTGTACTAAATTGTATTGATGATTTATAATAAAAAAATCTTGTTTCCAATAAATGAAACTTTCATTTAAGAAATACCTTGCACTTAACACAGTTTATAGTTTTAGCTTATTCTAATGATTAACAAAGAATGATAACTGATTTGTTCAAAACATTTGAAGATGCATTGCAATGAAGTTACTATTTTTTTCGACAAAATCAAACTGTTTTGACTATTTATTATACAAAACTTTTTTGTATAAATGCGTAAACAGCGACATCGTCGCTGCAACAGTCTGGAGAATCTCAAAAAACCCAAAAGCGTTTCAGCCTGTTTACGTCTGAATCTACACATTTTTCTCATAAACACTTTTTAAAGAAAAAAAATTGAAAATGCTAATCAGAAATTTAAAAGCAAAATATCGTCAGAAACTGCTAAATATCTTGACCTCCTCGACCTTATTAGAAAATAAACATCGAATAATCTTTATTATTTCTATTATTACTTTATGCAGTTCCAATTGAAAATTTAAAAAATTTTAACATTTATTGCAGTTTTCCAAAAATAAATATGCTTTTCTATAGTATAGAATTTTGGCTATTGTCCTGTTGATTACTAGCACCTTAACGTGACCCTATGATGTGGGTTCGTTCAGCTGTCACCGCCACCATGAAAATCTTACATATTCATTATTGAAGAATTTTTTGCTAATTATTTGCTAAATATGTCCCCCAATAGAAATTCGTTTGCTCAAGCGGTTACCGAGAAAAGTAAAATTAGAGAATAGCTGTGCTAAAGAAAGAACTGTGATCAAAATTGTTTCTTCATGTGGTTACAGAGAAAGTAAAAATGAAAAAGCTAGCACTACCATCTCTGAGACGGGTTGCGGGCATCCCCCGGCGGCCTTTCTCCGGCATGGACGCCGGGGGATATACTTGCCGAGAGAGATTCATGCCGGGGCACTTCCGTGCCGGAAGACATCTGTGCCGGGAGAAGTCCATGCCGGGAAAATGCCGGGTCGGGAAAAGTCCATGCCGGGGAAAGGTCGCCGGGAGCTGCCCGGTTTCCCTCCAAAATATAACAATAAGCAAATTACAAACATGTCCAACTGCAAAATTACAGCATCTTAATAATACCTAACATAGCAAATTCTTTAAATTATTAACACAATTCTTCACAACAAAGTAGTAACTTTAGCTATCAGCAGTCTTCCTGCACCCTAGGTAAACGTAATCCTCAGCTTACGAAAGATCTAACAAAGTCATAGAGCAGGTTAGAATAAAGCAACAAAATCGAACAAATTTACCGATCTTGGAATCGCAAGATGCAAACTCATAGACCAGTTTAGAAAGGAGTAACAAAAATCGAGGACCTTGCAATCTCAAAATGAAAATTCATAGAGGATGTTAAAAAGGAATAAAGAAATCGAGGACCTTGGAACAGCAAGATCTAGAATCATAGAGCAGCTTAGAAAAGATAAGGCAAATCAGAGATCTCCGAATCGCAAGGTACAGTCACAGAGCAGGTTAGAAGGGAGTAAGAAATTGAGGATCCCGAAACCGCACGATACAGAGTCAGAGAGCAAGTAAGAAAGGAGCAAAGAAATTCACAAACCTTGGAAATGCAAGATGGAAAGTCATAAAGCAGGTTAGAAGGGGGCAAAACAAACGAGACACCACAAATCGCAAGACACATTCATAGACTAGGTTAGAAAGGAGGAACGAAAACGAAGATCCAGGAATTGCAAAATACTAAATCATAGAGCAAATTAGAAGAGAGTAAAGAAATCGAGGACTCTAGAATTGCAAGATACAGAGTCATAGAGCAGCTTAGAAAAAAGAAGGCAAATCGGGAACCTCGAAATCGTAAGATACAGTGTCATAGAGCTGGTTAGAAGGAAGTAAGAAATCGAGGAACCCGGAATCGCAAGATACAGAGTTATAGGGCATGTTAGTAAGAAACAAAGAAATCGAGGATTTTGGAACAGCAAGCTCCAGAGTTATAGTGCAGCTTAGAAGGTAAAAAGAGAATCGGGGATCTCCGAATCGCAAAATACAGAATAAAACAGCAGACTAGAAGGGAGTACAAAATCAAGGAACACGGAAGACAGAGTCAGCAAGCAGGTAAGAAAGGTGTAAAAACGTCCAAGGCCTTGGAACAGCAAGTTGAGAGTAAAGAAATTGAAGATCTCGGAATTGCAAGATACAGAGTGACAGAGCATGTTAGAAGGAAATACAAAAATCGAGGGCTTTGAAACAGCAACCTGCAGAGTCATACAGCAGTTTAGAAAAGAGAAGACAAATCGGGGATTGCAAGATCACAAGATACAGAGTCAGAGAGCAGGTTAGAAAGAAATAGAGAAATCGAATACTTCGGAACAGTAAGATCCAGAGTTGTAAAGCAGCTTAGAAGAGAGAAGAAAAATTGGAAACCTTGAAATCACAGAGTTGTAGAACGACTCTTGGAATCGCAAG
>VTPC01090572.1:800621-814247 GCA_011009095.1 Ignelater luminosus
AGGAAACCGAGAATTGGAACAGCAAGTAAGAGTCATGGAGCAGCTTAGAAGAGAGTAAAGTCATTGAAGACCGGGAATCGCAAATACAAAGCCATAGAGCAGGTTAGATGAGAGTAAGAAAATTACGAAACTCGGAATCGCAAGATACAGCGTTAGAGAGCATGTTAGAAGGAAGTAAAAAAGCCGAAGACCTTGGAACAGCAAAACCAGAGTCATAGAGCAGCTTAGAAAAGAGTAAGGAAATCGAAGATCTCGCAATCGCCAAATACAAAGTCGGAGATTTAATTACAAGAGAGTAAAGAGATCGAGCACCTCGCAATCGCAAGATACAGAGCTATAGAGCAAGTTAGAAGGAAGTAAGAAAATGAAGGTTATCAGAATTGCAAGATATAGAGTCATAGAGCTTTTAGAAAAAAGTAAAGAGTTAGGGCAAGTTAGAAGGGAGTAGAAAAATCGAGGACGTCGAAACATCAAGCAGGCTAGTGTAACGGTCACTTTTCGCTACCGTTCCATGTGCTTGTTAATTGGTAGTTTCAGTGTGTTCTGGTATTTTTCTATATAGTTTTTATTCCTTGGGGCCTGGATTAAATTTTTTTAATAGAAATTGATTTCAACATTTAATTTTTTCTGCGAAACTTATGTGAGTCCATAAATGTTAGTTCCTCCTCGACAGACCATGACAGACTAGTCTCCAAGAGAATGAATCGAAGGACCATGTCCATCAATGTAATTGAGAGTGAGAAATAACCCATCACAGAGCTAATTGTCTGATACAAACGGATACAGACGGAAGACTAGATCTGTCGGATCATTGCATCGTACCTATTGAAGCCAACTAGTTCTGGGCGACCTGGTACATAGTACCAACCAACGATTGGTTATTACTGAGAGCAAAATCATTGTTTGTTGTACACTCGAAGCACCTTGAACAGTTATGTAATTATTAGTCGCAGGCTTGGTGGACGGTATATACACGCTGGTGTAAGATTCGAAGGACCATGTACAATTATCTAGACTCAATCCGGAAATTGTTGTTGTGAGATTAACATTTTTAAAGTTACTTTCTGACGATTTTGTCTGTTGAAACAGCAGCCTCGCAGTTTGATTAAGCTAGTAAAAAAGATTTTTAGCGACAACACATTGTGAGTACAAGACAAATAAATGCTTAACTTTAACGGTTAATCTCTGTTGAAGACGGTGGTGATTGACTTGAAGCTGGAATCATGGCGGCCATCATAGTATATGCTTGCATTAACATCTTTCGCCCTCTGCGGTAGGAGCACAAGCTTCCATGCTTGTAGGAATGCCATCACGGACTTTTCTGTAATGCTAGCTACGGCTTGATGCTTGAGTTGGACTGTTTCGAGTCCTGGTCGGCTGGGGAGTCTCCTTGATGTTGTTTGCTGTTTTGGAGCAGTAGGTACTTAAAGTTGGCATGATCTGATGGCCGCTTGGAGGTTAGTGTGGGAGATGGCGATAAGAACGCAGAAAACTTCTTGTTCGACTAATGTAATGACCACTTTTTGTGAAGTAATCCGTCACAAAAAATTTTTTGTTGCGATAAATGCGTTTGTCTAGTTCTTGCAGTGTCTCCCATCTTTTCTGGAACATTTTTTGTAACTCATCATATTGATCTGTAGATACGTCTTTGTTGAGTTTTTCTTCCATATTCTTGATCAGGCTTCGTAGTTAGTAGATGTTGTGTTTTTGAAGCTGCGAGCGGATTGATTGCATCCTGTCGTTGAAACTATCACCACTGTCGTGGTTAAACATTTGATACAAATGTTTCTGTCCTGGGTGATGCGGTACCTCTAATTTGGAGGTAGGTCGAGGAATCTCTCACAAAAGTTGATTGTGTGGTGCTAACTATCGCAGTATTTGCAGTGGGTTTCTTGTTTTCTTCGATTACTGTTGATTTTAAATTCTTTTGTTTTGATTCTTTTATTGCTTCTAAGGGTTGAAATCTTTCTTGGAGGAATTTTATTAAATCCTGTCCCCTCATAGTTTTAGACTTCGTGAAAGTTTTCTAATGACTACTCATAGAGCTGGTTGGTTTCTGAGTCTTACTTCCTGATGATTATGCGTGCTATGAATGGGTCCCAAGATGCGGTGTCGATGGTTAGATTCTTGATTGTCTCAAAATATTTTTTCTTTCTCGTATTCTCGTAGTCTGAGATATTTTTGGTGGTTTTCTTCCGGAAAGATAGATCGTCTGTGCTCGGCAATTCTGTCGGTCCCGGTTGTTGTAAGATCGGTGGTTATAGTGTGAAAAGCCTATATATTGGGGTAAGTTTTCTTGGATGTGGGTGTGTAAATAAACATGGCATAAATAAAAATCAAGTTTGAAGAAAACTAATTTTTTCTGGAAGAAATGCGGCAAAATAAAAAGTCGTCTACAAAGCTTTATTGATCACGGACCGGAAGCGTGAATGATTTTGTACATAGAGTATCTGTGGTATTTGAATCCAAACACAATGAAGACTATCACGAGGATATGAATACAAACATATTTGAAGAATACCTCTAACAAAGTCTGTTGCTTATTTCAAACAATGTGGGGATAGTAATGAATAATGCTAGCTATCATTCAGGATAGTTGGAGTGTTTACCTTCAACATTCTGGAGGATATGCGATATTACAGCTCTGATACTGTTAGTTTAATTTGAAACTACAGTAATAGAAGAGTTGCTAGCGATCATTACTCGACATAAAAAGGCTTTCACTAAGTATATCGAACGGTCAATCACTGTTCTTCGTTATCACTGCGAATTATTTAAACTCTATAGAATTAACGTGGTCTCAAATGAAAGGGAAAAGTGATACGATAGAACATTTATTCATTTATGTTGTACCAGCTTTCTACTAAAGGTTTTTATATGTATGTTCGTTTTTAGGAAAAAATACATCTACTATTCGGTCCGTTTATGATTTATTGCTCTCTCTCATTTAAAAACGGACTTTTATAAACCATTTCAATGGAACTTCCGATCAGTTCAAATTTATTAAATTCAATTTCATTAACCCTTCAAGTTCTTTTAATGGTACACGCCTTTCTATGCATTAATATTTTCGAAATGATTTGTTTACCCATTACAAAAATGTTAATGGTTTTCCTGAGTACTATCCGTATAATTTATGTTTAGCACACCACGTTATATTTAAATCTCATCTCATTGACTTAATTTTTATTTTTAAACTCGCGCTATTTTCGTCCTTAATTCTTTTATGTGCCGTAATTTTAAAGCAGCAGCTCTGTCTTGCATTTTAATACGTTTTGAAAGAGCGAGATATTTAATTTATGTTCAAAGTTAGCAAAACTGTTTCCAGTGTTTTGCTCACTTGCAGTTGCTTCTCAAGTTTTTTTTTTGTTTCTTTGTTACATTATTTAAAACACACAAAAGCTATGCTTCACTTAAAAATAAACCGTATTTTACGAAGTGCGGCACGACAAAGTTTGAACGGCGAGAAACTTTTATAAGGAAGTCCATCGCTTAAAGCTCCTCATCGATTAACCATGTGGGAAGATAAGTTATGATTATTTCCTCTTCCGTGTTTTTACTGCTTTTTATTTCGTATATCTTCCATGACAGCCATATTTTTTGCGACTGTTTTACGGGAGGAATGGTGGCCCGAAAACCATCTCGGAATTTATGATATCTGTGTTTATTTGTGGTATTATCAAATACCGTAATTCTCATGTAAATTTTATTGCTTTTATCGCAAAATAAACACACTATACTGCACGGTGTAAATGTAATCATAATATACTTTACTATTATGCAATTTAGATTAAACGGATTATCCCAGTTTGCTGAAACTAAACTTTACACACTCGTAATAGAAATTTTGTTTGTTCAGTAACTGTATTATTACTTTACTTAATGTGTTTTCCACGCTTTTAACGATGCAATTTTAAAGAAACAACCAACTTTCTCTTCTCTGATTATGTTAACTTTAATGATATTTGGTTACTTAGAGAATATGGGGCGGCCGTTTAAAACTGAAAAGGGTGCATTATTTTAAAGATATAAAGCCGTTAAATTTTAAAGGGTTTTGTTTTTTGTTTGGTGTAACGCGAGCTTTATAATTGGTACCTACAATTAATAAAGACTAGAGGGTGGATTTTAAGTTGCAAATTATCTGAGATAGGTCACTTAAGAGTAGAAAAAATTTCTAGAAAATGTAAAAAGGCACTTTAGGCTATAAATAATATTATGAAAATTTATTAGAATTAGCCCAAGTATTTAACTAAAAATAGGTCATATCGTTAAAACTTACTTGCCCTGCCCAACAATAAGTAAGCCATTTCTATTTCTGTTAAAAATTATTGTATCAAAATGCACGTTCTGGCCTTGAATGCAATAAACAGGTTTTCTATCGAATTGTGGATAAAGTTGGAGTCGACATTATTTGCAGTTGCTGCCCAATTATGGTCTGTTACATGTTGAGAACAGTCAGTAAATTCTGTGTCACACCAGCTACGTTAAGGTGGGGATATCGCCCTGCCTTTAGATATGGGCTTATAGTAAGTCTTATTTACTTGAAATTACGAAAACCTTAGGTTTTCTATGGAAAAAGAAAGTTGTAACTTGATGCTATATTATAAAGATTTGTCGTAAAACTAATTTTAGTAAGCATAATTTAGTATTAATATGTTAAAATAATTAAATAGTTTGGGTTGTGTCGGCACTATATAAAAACGCAAATAAATAGAATCTGAACAAGAAATACAAAAAATAACGGTTTTATAACAAGCCATAAATACACCAGAACACCTGAAACATTGGAACTACGAGATTTAAGTAGTGTATTTGCTAATTTCCAGTAAATTGTAAATTTGTTATTTATAAACAACTGTCTTCAAATAGTAATGTTATAAACCACACACATTAGTACACTGTCTGCTTTTAGACCTACATTAGTTTAGCCAGTATTCAGTAGACAGCGCTGTACCATATCGCTTACCTGGAAGAACGTCACAAGTCAAATTGCAAGTTTTCAAGAGAAGCGTTTTAAAAATATGTTTTAGCTTCAGGAAATAAAAATTTTAAAGTTTTCAGATAATTATATCCAAGTTACGGTACTTTATTGAAAGATCTTTTCGGGCATAAAGAATTCCGATTTTGTAGATTATGTTCGAACAAAAATACTATTTTTGGTATTTCTTGACTTGTGATATAGTTAGATAGACAGCATAATACATACGTTTTATAGCAGTTTAATAGCATTATTTTTAAGAAAAGGCGATAATTAATAGAGTAACAAATATTTTCTAAAATAGTTAATACTGTAGTAGCGGTGGTGGTTGAGCAAGTACCTAGAAATTCTTGGAAGTACCTAAAAGGGATACCTATTGACTTCGACTGCTCAAAGTGCAATAAATTACATTTTTGCTAATCCTTCACCAAAAAGGTTAACTGAATATACAATACAGCGGTCGGCGTTGGTTTCAGTAGGTTTTTGTATAGGTGCTGTATAGGGATAAGTAATTTCATTTATTGTTCGTTCACTAGAGCAAATACAAATATTTGTTTATTATATTAATGCCATAAAGATGAAAAAATCATTTGATTCATAGATAAAAACAATTATAAGGACACCTTAACACGCTTGATACAAAATACATTATTACTTATTAATCAACTAAAATGAAATAATCACCTAATGTTAATGTGTGTAATCGGAAAACATGAAAAGTACATCATTAAGGAATACTATGAATGTACGCAGAAAACCAATTTCGGACGAAGCTCGTCAGCTAAGCAACAATGAGCATCAAAGGGCGGTGTTAGTATATTTTATATTTTTTATATTATCAAGAGCAAGTTCTTCCTCCGAACTGATTTTTGAACCAGTATCTGAAAAGTTAATTCGGCCATCATATTAAAAAATTTGCTATTTAAATACAATGTTCTATTGAAATCTTAATCTGTGTTTTATTTGACTTCCTGTCTTCCCTATCAGCCACGAAATTTGCTATTATTAAATTAATTTAAAAAAAGCAACGTGCTCATTCATAAACAACATAACCTCAACTTACTTCTATCACGTCTTATTTGAATTTGTAGTGCACTGTACGTCTGCTTTAATTTTAATTAGATCATTTACATACTACCTTTATAGTCGAAACACTTTTTACCAGTTAAAAATCAATATATCTTTTAAAATTAAACTTTAAAAATCATCTTATGGAATTTCACCATGTAATTCACTTTCGTTTGGAATCAGCAGCTGATTTCATAATAATTTAAATTTTATGTTATACGAAAAACATAATATTAACCTTGCCAGTAAAATGAGTAAACACAATCCTAAAAGGTGGCTTCCAAAAACAGATGTTATTCTTTTTGAAACGTACCGGACAAAAATATTTACCACAGGTGGGTACAGTAAAATACCAGGTAGCGATCGGATTATCCATTTCCTATTGTATAGTAATGCTTAGTTAGTTTGTTTACAGATATAGTTGTCTAAGGTGACAATTAGGCCTCAATAACGTCTTTATAATAGCACAATACTCAATAGGATGTAGTATGTTCGTAAAATGTTACATTTTGAGTTATTCTTGATATAAAACCAGCTCTAATTAGTCATTGATTTAATGAGATTATGATTAATATAATAATTTCGATTCTCCTGCAAACTTCCTACTTATATAGTTTTACAAATGCATGTATATGAAGTATTTGTGTTCACGTGATCCTTTCAGGAAAGGCGAATGCAGATCACGAATGCGTCGAACTATTCGTGTAATTGTTTCTAAAATTTCAGAGAATCTGATATTGGGGGAATATAAAATAAATATATTATATTATATTATATATTATAAATAAAACAATAAATTAAATAAAGTTTGTTATAATTTAGTTAATAAAGCTTATCGTTATTGTTAAATTAAACCGCTATAAGCAGTGAGAATATATAAAATAAATTATTGAAATTTCTGCAAATATCTTTAAGCAAATAAAATATATTTCTAGAACAATCTAAAAGGTTTATAACAAATCAAGGAATTTAAATGAAGTTATGAAACCGAATAATTTTACGGTTTATACAGAAACACTACTATAATATTTCTACTAGTCCTTTTAATGCCGAAGCATTCGTTTATCGTTTAATAATGGCCCACACCCTAAAACGCAGATAATTTTGCAACTCTGTTAACACAAAAGTTCTACTATTCATCACTAGGCTTCTGCACAAGCTAATGCACAAGATTCTGTCCTTCACTACAGGTACTTTTCTTTCCAGGGCATCCCACCCTTAACAATCATTGTGGATAATTTATTTAACTATTCGCTTTTTTGTCGTCAACCATGGCAAAATCAAATTTAATGGACGAAACAAGGGAAACTATATTGCAATTTCTCTTGCAAAACCATAAACAATACAGAGTAAATAAAAGTGTTGTAACGACGGCAGTTGAACGATTTCAAACATCAAGAGCAACAATTAAACGAATTTGTTATTTACTAGAATTACTTGTAATGTTAATGAATAAACAATACTTGTAATTGTATAACTGTTAAACTTTTGCATAATAAAGTGCCTTTTTATACTTATATCAAATGGCTTACTTATTTTGGAATTTCTACAAAGAGCTAATGGCTCATTTATTGAGGGGCAGAGGAAGACTTTCTGAAGTAAAATCTCACGATATCTTGAAAATAATATTTCGACATCACATGATGTTAATGGCGAATACTTAAAGTTACATATGACATTTCGAGACAAATTCACCTCTTCAGGGGTAGTCTGCCCTACCAACACATCATTAATTCTTTCCAAATGTTGAAATCCACTGTTTGTGACATTATCTTAAATGACAATGGAAATTATGCGCAGATCTACCTTTTTTCGTGAACTCAATGGATTTTTGGGTGCATTTTTAGCATTAAATTTAACATTTCGTTTGAGCAGTTAAATTCATTATTTTATTTTATCGGAAATGTATTTGTTACCGGACAAACCCGAAATCCGGATATTCTAGTATTGACTAGGACAAACGCAAAGCTCCTGCACTCTCTAGGAACAACGCAAATTTCCTAGGCCAAACGCGGAGAGCCAGACAAATTCAGGAACAACTGATTTTAGAGAAAGAAATTCTAATTTGTCCTAAAATTTCCAGGCAGAACTAGAAGTTATTTAAGTTACCTAGGATAAACTAGGTATGCCTCCTCGACTTAGGATAAACCCGTTTCGAATTTTGGAAACCGCATTTGCGCATCGTACACTGTCATTGTGTGACTTGGACGAGCTTGTGTGCTGTGATAATAGATTTTGTCGATTATTCCTTATGTCCGAGTTAAAATGAAAAGATAAATTTATTCAAACCATGATAGACCTATCGATAGTGCACATCGCGCAGTTGGGCATGGGGGAAGGAATAGATTATTCTCCGAAACGAGCAAAAAGTATGCAAACATAACAAAAGAAATGATAAACTTATTTTTATCCATGTGTGAAAGTTGTCATATGAAACGAACAAAAAACAGAAGGGTTTAGTTTCTAGACCAATTTTGCATAATCAAATGAATAGTCGCTGTCAGGTCGACCTAATAAATATACAACCACAAAGTGATGCAGGTAACAAACTCATAATGGTGTATCAGGATCACCTAAAGGAATCTGTTATTCTGAGAGCTCTTCGCACTAAAACAGCTGAAGAAGTAGCATATCACTTACTTGATATTTTTACGCTCTTTGGTGCTCCTTGCATTCTGTATTCCGATAATAGACGCGAATTTGTCAACAAAGTAATTAATGAGTTATCCGATCTGTGGCCAGAATTAAGGTTAGTGCACGGTAAACCTCAACATAGCCAAAGCCCAGGTTCCGTTGAGAGAGCCAATCAAGATGTAGAAAACATGTTGACAACGTGGCTAAAGGACAACACTCTAAAATGGACAGAAAGACTTAAATTTGTACAATTTATGAAGAACAGAGCGCTGCACTCGGGCATTAGCATGTCATCCTACAAGGCCATGTTTGGTATGGAGCCCAGAGTTGGGCTGATTACGACTAAATTGAGCGAGAATGTTATTTTCGATTTACACACCGAGGAAAACTTAGAAAAAGTCATATTATTGACAAATTCGGGCGAGACAGAATCAGAGAAGCAACGAAGTGGCAGTGGAAATGGAAAGGGAAGAGGTAGGTAGTCATGATGAGGATGACCAACAAAATGATCAATATTGTAATTACGTCAGTAATATTGCAACAGCTAGGCAGAGAGCTTCACTTTTTCTACGAAAGCAGGCCAAAAAAATGAAGCAATCAAGAGACAAGCTACATCCACCAGCTAATATTGGCGACAATGTGACAGTGCCCATACCAGATGTAGATAAAGCAAGAGGAAGTTTACGTAATATCATGGCCGTAGTTTTAATTGTGACAGACGATAATTTACATAAGCTAGGTACTAAAGACGGTTGTTTAAGACAGCTGTATGCGCGATCAAAATTTGAAATCTGCAAATATAATTTTATTTCGATAAAGTGCAGCCACAATTTGTTCGGGTAAAGCTCAGGGATACTTTAGATGCCAGTGTACTAAACACTGTGGAACAAACTTATACATGTGTAAAAGGCGACAACTCCTCCGCAATTTGAAATGCCATAACAGGAATTCCTGTGGAAATAAGTAAACAGCTGACTTACAGCAACTTGGTTTTGTTTTACTTTGAATTTAAAGAATTGTTGTTATACATTATCATGGAGATTGATTTTGTTATAACACAATAATTAGTAATTTTAAGTATTATGTTTGATTTCTTTTCGTAATAGTTCTAGTAAGTACCTACCTATTATTGTTTATTTTATTTTTTATTTTTTATAATTGTCATATTGTAAAACATTTGTTAGTTTAGTTATTTTCATCAATATATTTAGTTATTTTTTTTACTGGTATCAGATAAAAATCAAAATCATAATTATTCTTAAAGATTTCATAATATTTAATATTCATAGGTAAAATTCCAAGATTGTTTTGGCTATCGTAATTTGAAGAATTAATGTTCAAATCATTCATTAGTTTTGTTATTTTTGATAATCTTGTAAACTTTTTCTTACTGGCACCAAATAAATCAATAATCAAAATTAAAACTAGTTTATCCTGTTGAGTTCAAGTTACTTTCAGTTCTGCCTGAAAATTTTAGACCAAACTAGAATTTCCTTTTTTAAAATCAGTTATTCCTGAATTAGTCTAGCACTCCGCATTTGGCCTAGGAAATTTGCGTTGTTCCTAGAGAGTGCAGGAGCTTTGCGTTTGTCCTAGTCAGTGAAGTGTTCATTGCAAACGTTTCGTAAGTTATCTGTATAAGGGTGGTATTCTACAGAGCCACTTGTTGTTTTGCAAGGGACCCATATACAGGGTGTTTGTCTACGAGAAGCTGCGTGGGCTGGCCGTTGGTTCCCTATGACCTTCAGTTTCTGGTGACCTTAATTTTGAACATTTTTTGAACTTGTCAAAAGTTTTTGGTTGTTTAAGCTTTCTTTTTCTTTTCATTAAGGCAAGTTTAGCTAGGACCATTCCGTTTTCGACTTGAGCTACGGGATTGAATATTTTCCGTCATCCGTAACGGGCCTTAAGCTTCTTTTTCAGCTTTTTCCCGTTACATGTTCTTTAATAACAGTTCTTTCATCTTATTGAAAACAGTTTGGCCTACCTTTCTGGAGATGTTTTCCAAAATTTTGAATGCGCTTTCAATTATTACCATTAAGTCACCTCAACATTCTCAAGTCTTTTTATATTATTTGCAAGTACAGCAGAATGTGCTTTTATATTAGCCAAATCGTTTACAATTTCTGGTGATTTATAGAGATTTTGGACTGTTTCAATTGATTTAGCTGCATTACTATCAAATTTCATTACAACCTAAAATGTAAATACTTCTAAATAGAAATAACTACGTGCAGTTAAAAAACAATATAACATCTTTTGAATATTCTCGAAATGCATGCACTAGAAGATTGCTGCCTGCAACCAAGAATTTAATCGTGCTAATATAGGTTAGGAGGCAATGAAATGTCTTATAAACTTCCTCTGCACACTTCTACTCTCAAGGGAGGTTTTAAAAATATTTTTTCACATTGGAAATTACAGTATCAATCTTCTCATTATGATTCCGGACGGTTTTGGCTACAAATTGTACTAAATGTTAACGTGTTATGTGACTAATATTAGGATCAGAAATTTCCAGATTCTTTCTACATTTTACCGTATATGAAGCTTCTTGCTAAGAAATAATTTTACTTTCTCTTGTTGTATCCGATTAGGCCGTCATAGTATACCTAACCAGTGAAAATGCGAGTATCATCATGACGAAATTTAAAATTAAAAATATATAGATTATCACAAAAGCTATTCAAAATATCGAAATACCGATTATGAAACTGCAATCAGAAAAAGATCCTAAGTTGATTTTATGTATAACATGTCCTGTAAAGTTAAAGGAAGATGGCAACAGACCAACAGAATGTACGAATTCAGAAACGAAATTTTTAAATTTCGTCGAAAACGTAACAAAATTATGGATTTGTAAAGTAGTTTTGATCTGAAATATACAATTTGCCTAACGATTTATTGATAAACCATGATATAATTTTAACGTTATTTGTTTTTTCTTTTTGCTTTGATGTTAGAAGATGTGGTGTTCCAGGTTCTCCAAATGTTAACTTACAAACAATAACATTTGCATTTCTTGATTCTTAATCCACTATCTTATTTTATTTTGTAAAGACATTTTTGGGCATTTTAAAAGTACATAGGTGTAATAAACAAGAAGACGTTCACAGGTTACTATTGCACATTTAATAATTATTACACATAGTAAAATTGTACAATTAGAAGAGTAACGCGTCCAGTACGGTAGCTATTCACGCTATGGGTATGAAATCTGTAAGGTCAAGCTTGGAAGGAGTAACAGCGTAAGAGGTTATAGGTCTGTTTCAACATAAATCCCAAACTATCCCTGACAGTTACAAATATTCGAAAAAAACCTTTCCAACGTTTTAAGAACTCTAACTTCAATCTGGAATTAGCAGCATATCGTTCCAACAATTACAAACTGAAATTTCAAGCCACTTGCTGATAGTAGCTGCTTTCATTCGTGCCACACTATCGAATCATGATTCATTTGAACATAACCCATGTTTACAAATCACAAGTGAATTTTCTTGTTGGAACAAACTTTACATGTTTCTTGTTTTCTATCAGTGCTTCCCTTTCCTGTCAAATCACACTTTCTAAAAGTATTGGAAATAGCTGCAGTAGTTAAGGTCGCCTGAATTCTTATTTCATCATTAAATAAAAACGCCAAATATTTTTTTTTATTAAAATATTTATTTAATCTTTCTGGACTTTTGACGTATCGCTTTCTTTAGGCACTATGAAGTTACGTTATAGGTAGAATAATAAACAATAATACTGAAAAATAGGCAATTAAACAAAAACAAGTAGGACTCTAACGAGAGCATTTTTTGTGAAACGCACTTATATTAAAGTCTTGTATGAAAGCCTATTTGAGAAATAAAAAGGCATTTGCTCTAGGATTCACTCTCTAATAATGACCTAAAAACCACCAATTACCAAACGAAAAGCCTTACAAAAACTATAGAATTTAGAAGATTTCTTCTACGTGCCCTACTTAGCCTCTGGTTTTATTCTATTGGTTAGAGGAACTGTTACGGAAATGCTTATTATTAGCATTGTTTGTGTGTTTTGTGTTTAAAACGATTATACAGGGTGAGTTTTTTTAGATGTTTAGTATGGGGATATCGGAAACTACCGGAGATAGAGAGACGATTAAATGGGGAAAGAATTGCAGTTTTACGAGCTCAATTTAATGAGCTTTTTGTTTTTTGGAAAAAAATGCATGGCTAACTAGATATCTTGCAAAAACAATTTTTTTGTTATTTTGTTCGGTGCCTATGGCTCTGTTATTATCGATTTTAGAAAAAATGTGTAAAGGAGAAAGTTGCAGGTAATTATGTGCTTAATAATACAGTCTAACCGAATTTTTTATTTAAGCTGTGATGTTTGAGTTATGACACAAGTTTATGTTTTTTCTAATGGAAACCATAGTCGGCCATGACCTTATAAAAAAGGCCCTTTTTCAACGATTCTAACGATATACACTTGACATAGTTATTTTTATAAATAAATAAATTATGACTTTTTTTTCTTTTCATTTTCGAACTGTTCAAGTAGTAGGCTATGGAAACAATTGATAAATGCACATCGCGTTTAATAATAAAATTCAAGCAAGTTATTAATACTTTTTAATTTCGAAATTATAAACGTAAATATTTTGGTGTGAAATATTTATTCGTTGGACTTTTTAAATACAATTTTAAATACAAATAATTCCTGAGAAACTAATAAACAGAGAATGACAAACGATAAATTAAGAAACAATAAAGGAAATTAGCATAGAAATAAAGTAGTACCAAAACAATGTAATTAAAGTATTTAAGATATGCAAATAAAGCAGATTTAGATAAAAAAGGTACTTTACTTATAGGTGTAACTAAAAACTAAAAATGCTGTTAAAGTAGTAAGCTATGGAAACAATTAACAGACGCAAACGACAATTATTGACAAGTGCAAATCATTTAGCTTCTAAT
>VTPC01090572.1:814620-827868 GCA_011009095.1 Ignelater luminosus
TAATCAGCTAACGGTACGAAATCATTTAAATGAAACATTCCCGAACTCATGGATAGGAAGAAACGCGCCGGTTGCGTGGCTACCTCGATCCCCCGATCTGTCTGTTTTAGATTTTTATTTATGGGGAAAGGTAAAAGATAGGGTATATCAAAAGTCGTACGACACAGTAGATGACCTTAGAGAAGCTGTACTAGAAGTTTTTGCTAATATTGATGGACGTTCCGTTAGAAAAGCAACAAACTCAGTTTTAAAAAGGTGTAACTTGTGCATTAATCATAATGGTGGACACTTTAAACATCTTTAGTCTTAAATACTTCACATACTTTAATTACATTGTTTTGGTACTACTTTATTTATATCCTAATTTCTTATATTTCTTAATTCATCGTTTGTCATTCTCTGTTCATTAGTTTCTCAGAAATATTTTTATTTAAAATTGTAACTCCAACGGAATAAACATTTCAAACCAAAATAATTATGTTTATAATTTCGAAATTTAAAGAAAAATTTTAATAACTAACTTAAATTTTATTATTAAACGCAATGCACATCTATCAATTGTTTCAATAGCGTACTACTTTAACAGTTTGAAAATGAAAAAAAAGGCCATAATTTATTTATTTATAAAAATAACTATGTCAAGTGGTATATCGTTAGAATCGTTGAAAAAGGGCCTTTTTTATAAAGTCATGGCCGACTATGGTTTCCGTTAGAAAAAATATAAACTTGTGTCATAACTCAAACATTACAGCTTAAATAAAAAATTCGGTTAGACTGTATTATTAAGCACATAATTACCTGCAACTTTCTCCTTTACACATTTTTTCTAAAATCGATAATAACAGAGCCATAGGCAACGAACAAAATAACAAAAAAATTGTTTTTGCAAGATATCTAGTTAGCCATGCATTTTTTCCAAAAAACAAAAAGCTCATTAAATTGAGCTCGTAAAACTGCAATTCTTTTCCCATTTAATCGCCTTTCTATCTCCGCTAGTTTCCGAGATCCCCATACTAAACATCTAAAAAAACTCATCCTGTATATATTCCCCACCCTAAGCTGGGGTATATAAATCGTTCTGGCCTTCAGTAGGCCGTGCCACGGCTTGACACTACATTGCTATATTGAAAAAACCCAAATAGGTCAACCTATGTAGTTTGATCAACACTTACAATACATACAACCCCGAATCCACATGTCACAATTTCATCAAACAAACATGTTTCCCCATACACAGACAAACTATACATACAGTGCTCGCAAATAATCCTTTCACAAATATTACAATACAGCATGACACCATCAATGTCCATAACCTAAAATGAAGATGAATGGATAATAGTAGAATCCAGAAAAAGATCCAGAGATAGTCCTGATGCCTTATCAAGAACCTTAAAACAGACAATTTTGAAAGATTATCGGTTAAATTCACCAATCACCACATCAAATAGATTTGAAAAGCTCAACAAAGAAACTAAAGAACAAACCCAGAGTAGCCAATCACAAAATGACAAGCAAAAGCATAGCAAACCACCTCCTTTTCTAGTAGCAAGTGTAAAATACATAAAGCCCTTGACAAATTTATTGAAATTAACAGCATAAGATCACTACGAATCAAAAGTACTTTCCTACACTACGACCAGAAACCAACACTGTGCAACCTGAAAATAGCAGAACAGGAGGGCCATTATTAAATCCACCAATAACATACACGCAAATCGTCAATAAATAACAGGTACCACCAAACTTAATTGTGCAAGATTCAACACAAATTATGCTGCAACATAAGAAACCCACAAATAGTAAACTGGAATCTATGATGTCAAAACTTATGGAGAGAATGGATAACTACGATGATCTTAATATAATGACCTGTTCCTTAAAGTTAGAGGTCTGGAACGCTAACGGTCTCTTACGATAGAGTCACAAAACTAAACAGTTCCTATCAATACATAACATTGGAGTCATGACGTCATATTAGAAACCCATTTTACAGAAAAAAGTCATTTGGAACTACACCAATACAAAATACACCACACAACGTATCCAAGCTACAAGGCGAGGATAGAGTCAGCAATAATTGCCCGAGAGTCAATTAAACACTATGAGCATAATAAATATCAAAAAGAGCATCTACAAGCCACAACAAATATCTTAGAGAAACAGAATAAAAAATTGGCTCTATCTGGAGTGTATTGTCCACCGAGAGGCACCATACATTGCTTCGACAGCTTTCCTTTCCCTTCCAACTCAAATCAAATCAATAATCACAGCACATTTATTTCAACTTGAAGAAGATTTTAACCACTTACTAGAATTCAGAAAAATCTGTTTAGAACAGAATCTCTTCAAACTTAATGGGAAAATCTTCAAACAATTAGAAGGTTTAGCTATGAATAACGCACTTTCGCTACTATTTAGCAAGATATTCATGGATTATCTGGAACAGAAATATCAAAAAAAAAACAATTCGTATGAAAAGAATATAATTTTTTTGTGGACATGCTGATGGTGTGATTTGTCTATTTAATGAAGAAGAAACAAACTTTAATAACACAGGGTGTTACTTAATGTTATGTACTTATTTTAATGGACGATTCTTGGACCAATCCAACTCGAAAAATTTATATAAATGATGTCCTAAAATGCTTGGTTTTCGACTTACATGGTGTTGAAGTTTTTATTTTTTCGGTTTTTGCCAAAAATCTTGAAAACCTTTCGAGATAAGATTTTCCACAAAAAAGGTCATATGCATTTTTTTGTTACACTCAGTAGTTCAGGAGATATAAAAGAATAAATGTTTTTCCGTCGCGAATTATAGAAAGGTGTCAAATTACAACAAATTAAAATGATATTAAATAGTGAAGGAAGATTAAATAAATAAAAGCAATACAAAAGCATTTTTGTTTATTTATTTTTGTTTAATAAAAGTAATATGTAACAATTTATGTAAAACAAATATTTACAATTATTTCTTCATCGCCACTCCCATCACTATCCTGATCCATCATCAGAAAAGGTTCTTACTCGTCTTCTTCATGCACTAGCACTAAATTCTCTTCCTCATTACATTACATTACAATAGCTACCTCTGTATTGCTGCATCCGCATCCAGCGCAGTTGGTACACATGGTTGTGCATTGAAGGCCACTTCTTCGACACTCGCAATTGTTCAGACAGTCACCTGAACATGAACAAGCAATGATGTGTAGCAAGTGTTCTGGGCAACAGCTAGAGACGTAGTTGTTGGGCGCAGATGCCCACCGACCTTCTTCCATACCCATTTCAGGGGGTCTTTCTTGCAACCTCGCCACTTTTGCACTTGATGATACACTCTCAGTGAGTGTCCTTTTGCTGCTACTTTTGTTGGAGATAGAGTAGCCAACTTGAATTCTCCTAGTAGCAGTTGATTTACAACAGTAGTTAAGTACATCTGGTAACGTAGAAATCCAATTTTTGCCTGTTTTTTTTTAAATCCGTATATAGACAGGGAAAAAACCGTTTTTAGCATCAGCAATATCATCTGCCTGCGCATTCTTAATTCCCCATCACTCCGAACTTTTTTCAAAGTGGCTGTTTTACCTTTCCTATATACTACGTATTGAGGACACAGAATCGCAGCCTGTTAAGGCGTAAACACACAATAAAACAGGTTTCATGTCCTCTATTTCATTCTACATTGCCTGAATATTGTTTTATTTGATTGGTTGTCTTTGCCAGGTACAATCATCTTCAAACTGCAGTTGGGGGGAGCAAGAGTAATAATTAACATGACCAATAGGTCAGTGTTGTCACCTACTACTCTCACTTCCAATTCTTTTTGAGCTTCTGTGATTGTTGTTTGAACAATCAACAGAGTATCTGCATCCCCAGGGTCTTGAAGCACCTTACATCCTCTTTTCTTCAAGTGAACTGTCAGGAGGGATATTAACTGTTCCTTATTTTGTTGGGTTTGCATTTTGCCCAAAGATGATTTGAATGTGGTCTTCTACTTTTACATCTACAATGACAGCTAAGCAAGTTCTTCATTTTTAGTATTTACTTGTTCTTTGTAGCCATCGAACACGACAACAGTTTTCCGTAGTGGGAGGACACCTTGTCATAGTATTGTTTGCAATCAATTGGAACACCTATATCTTGTGAACTATTGAGTGTAGCAAACAAATGCATATGACCTTTTTTGTGGAACATTTTACGTTCTTTAATTGTTTATAGACTAAGGTAGAGCCCTAAACTGAATAGTTTCCGAGATATTTGCAAAGAAAACTGAGAAAACATACTTTCCGGACCTTCCCCCATCCCCTTCGCCAAACCCGACGTTCCGGCTGCGGAGACTTTTTACCACATTTAGAGAAAAGGGTAATGAACACATTGGAACGTTGAAGCTTTTTTTTGGATTTCCGGGTTTGGGTGGTTTTTGGTTTAATTTTACTGTACTACTATGCTTAAATTTAGTTTCGGTGTAATTCCATCTTTTACGGGACAGATTTCGTTAGCAAAAGATATTTAATTTGAATAGACTCTGTCTTTTTGCGGATTCATTTGCAATATTTGAACATATTCTTCTGTTACAAGCTTTAACACGAATGGACTGGTCCATTGTAATACATAGGGATGATTTGTTCTGTTTTCTTTGTTCAACTCACATCTAATCAAGGTGTGGCTAAAGTTGAAGTGCACAAAAAAGCAGTGAGTAGAGGATTTTCGGTCGAGCCCGAGTAAGGTTCGCTTGGTGTGCTCCTTTAGGGGTTGTTTGTTTAAATAAACATTGCACCGCAAATCCACTTTCCGTATCGTGTCGAATATTTTATGAAACTTGTAGTCGTCCTTAATTTATTATTTTGCGGGTGCTTGAAAAATAAGACGTCTCTTTAGTTATCGTTTTGTCAGTTAAATTCTGTTATTAACCCAAAAATTTTGTCCAACGTGACGTTGGGATCGTGACACCCCTTGGTTCCAGTTGCAAAAGTTTATTAACTATTAGTGATACTTAGAAATATCAAACCCTCTTGTTAGTAGAAAATTGACGTTTAACAATCGCTCTGTAGTAAAGACTTATCTGATAATAATAGACACTTAATAATTTTATAAAGTTGAATGTCGATGTGTATACCGACGTTTAGACATTTAATCAAGGTTCTGTGACAGAATAAACATTTTGCGGCGCGTTGCAATTTGAATAAACCACGCGAGATCATTGTTCGTCAGCTGTTCCAGCCAAATAACTTAAAAAAAAGAATCTTGCCATACTGAGTCCAAAATTGGGTATCGACCGGTTGTTATTTGTATAAGGTATTTTTTGTTAGATTATTAGCCTCATTTGCTATTCTATATATACCCTCATTTGTCTTGTCATATTTAGTTTTTTTATTATTTTTATTTTTAGTAGATAAACGACAGCAAACATATTTTAGTATTTTATTTGGGTACTGTTTGTTAACTTCTTTAGGCGAAGTATACAACATTGTACAGGTAAGGAAGCAATTTGCTTTTGTTTTTTGAATAAAACTTTAGGTTATACGGTTATACGGCTTGGAGTGATTACTGATCCTGGTCATCCTGTATAAGTTTTGCAGTGTAAGTTAGTTGTGTACACCACTGTGACTTTGTTTAAGCAAAAATATTAAGATTAGGTTAGTACAATCTCTTTGTGTAAGTTTAAAAAGAGCTTGAGTACCGAGTGTTTATTACTATGAAAGCAGATTGATATACATATACCGAGTGTTCTCTGGCGCGGAGCCACGTCAGCGAACGTGATAATCTCGACTTGGTTTCTGACATACTCAAGGAAAAAGTGAGATCCTTTGTTGAGTTTCTAATTCGATTTATGGTAAGTTATCTGTGAATTACTCCCATCTCCGACGTTCGAGCTGCTGCGAGCATAACCTCCCTTTAGATCACTTTCCCGGTTTTGCCCGTAATATAATCTCAGATATATAACTATATAACACTCAGATTTCTACTGTTTATTTATTTCGAATTTTTAAAGTAAATATACTAGATTAGGATATATTTGTCTTCAATTCTGTGTTTACACTTTACAGCTCTGCTCTAAAGCGTTCAGAAAATTATACAATTGAAGCGCATTCTAATTACTCTACTCCGATTAGTATACGTGGATAAACGCTCTAGTGTTCTGTTTATTTCTGAACGAAACCTTAATGTTTACTTACGTTTTCTTATTTTAAAATTAAACAGAACAGTGTAGTTATCGGTTGTATGAACACCAACAAACGTTACTGCACTATTAATACGTCTTTGTTCACACGCCGGTGTTTTGGTAAGCACCTATAAACTAACCAAAACGAATTTCATTTTGATATTTTGCACATTTATAGAAGAAATATCAAAGAATACATACTTATATACTTTTTTAAATTTTAAAACAGGTTAATGTTGAAAATTAATTTCCTAGAATAAAACGTCTTAGAAATCAGAAGGTTACCATAAATTTAATTTCTTGTGTATATGTTACGAAAAGGTGCTTTTCAGCCTTTAAATAACGCTGAATAGCAAGTTTTTACCGTAAATAGAACAAAAAATATTACACTAAGCATAAATAAATAAATTTTCGGAAGCTTTGACGCTTCGTAATTACAATAATAATAGAGTTATCCAGATAAAAAAGGATAAGTATTTCTTATGCGACGTAATGAACTGTAAATATTGGCTTATTCTGTTCAATAAAAAACTACAACCTTCTATCAAGAATATAATTTGTAATTTTTATATTCGCTATTTTCTTTACATCAACAACAACATAGAAATAATAAACAAAAAAACTTATCTGTATTAAATTTACTTACAAAAAAGGGGCACTAAATTTAAATTCTCATAACAAATTAAACAGTATCTCTTATTTTTTTCTTAGAAAAATGTTAAAAAAGCTTTATTAAAATGTAAGACGTGGAGATCAATTTTCTACAAAAATGTGCGATTTCACGCGTAATGACTCTTTGCTGAGTGTTGAAGTGTTAAGAGCTTTCTACTAATGTGAGCTTTGGGTATGTTCTAAAGCTATTGTGAAGCAAACTACGGCATAAATAAACGCACAGAATTTATTATTTATTAACTTGTTTTTTAACAAGTTTTTTTAAAGTGAGTACTTTAAAACGTCTTTTCTAAAAGAAATGAAAACATAACGCTTAAAATCACAGAGATAACTTTGCTTTTGCCTACAACAGCTTTGTTACGACAATTTCGATTGAATTATACGATTGCGTAAATCTAGAGAAATTACAACTCTTGTGACGATGTAATGATAACAGTAAACTGAAGCCTAAGTATTTATTTAAACCATTACGTTGTACCTCTTGTCATAACATCATTGTAGTATCTTGTTATAATGTTGTTTACATTTGCTTAATTATGCTTTGTCTATTACGAAAACAGGAGTGTTGCACAAAATAACTGTTTTGAGAGCAGCAATTAGTGTTATTGACAAGTACATAATAAGGTTTATTAGAGGCAAGTATTAAGTGAAAAGAGATGTGAATGGATGGATTTTGAGCAAAATATGAAAAAATATTTTATTACCTAATTTTGATTTGAAAATTTTCGATTTGTAATGATTCAGAAGCAATTTCCTGTCGAATTGTTTGTTCAAAGGTAATTGGGGTAGTTTTGAATACGCACGTTGTAGGCCTTGTATAATTTGTGATATTAAGGGGTAGGCATATACGTTTCCTCAACGGGTTGTAACTTGGTTGAGAAGTGGAGTACCGGGGCGGTAGGTTTTGTAAGTGGAGCTTCTTTTCTCATTATCTACGTACGTACACTTCCTTAGATCTGATACTTGATTACTTCTAGTCTTGTTTAAGCAAATAGGTTCATACATTAGACACAAGATCTGATAAAAAAAGCCTTGAGCTCTAACTTCTTCATTTAAGAAAAGACACGCATCAAACTATTTATATTCTTAAATGGGACAATTGAAATAATTTCTCTTTCATACGGTTATGTCAGTTTATTACCATCACAGTAATATTTAAAATGTAAAAGAAGAAGAACAAAAATTAACACACCCATTGTTAAATTTTGAACACTTGTTAAGGTATTACATAGAAATAGGGTTCGCACATATTATTCCTTCTATGAAAATAAACAAGATAAACCTTCTTGAAAATTCTATCCGTTTCTAATAAGGGCTGCTAAAGACTAGCACAGCTGCACATCTTTGTAATTATTCCAAAAAAGAACAATGTTTAAAAATCTCCCTTGGAAGTTAAAAAATTCTGTGAACATTTATTAAAATATTTTATTTACTGAGATATTTTGTGTTGTTTGTAAGTCTTTTCTTCTAAAATCTTTTACTCCGCTAGTAAGAAGCTTTAATCTCTCACTTTTCCCTTGACTTATCAAGGCGATAATTAATGCACCTTAGTGGTCACATACATTGGTACAATTTATTTTAGCAATTAGTGCAATTTTCTTTAAGAACCAGTAGGATATTTGTATCGTAATGAAAACCAATCTCAGTAAATTCAAATCTGCCACATAACTAGAATTTACGTAAACCCATTACCACCAATCTAGGGGGTCTTTTCTTCTGAGCCGCTAAGGAGACGATATAACATGTAGCTGGGCTACATTAAATTATTCTACCGAAGAATCTGGCGTCTTTTCTTTAGATGTTTCTGCAACTATTGTTAATTTATATACAATTACTACCCGTGCAAGACGAAGCGTAACTAATAATTTAGATTATACAGACATAAAATTATCTCAAAGTCAAGGCAGGCAAGTTGGTTGAGGAACCTCTCTTTACTACGACAAGATTCGCGCAGTTGGCGCCCCTATATTTGTATTTTATTATTTCTTTTTTGTGGCGCGCAGAATTTCTCATATAATATACAAGTATATAAAGCTATATCGTCTCGTTGTTTATGAACCACTCTCTTTTCAACTTGAGCTAGCTGCCATATTACAGTTAGATGATCAAAAGAGACAAAATGGCGATAAAGTAAAGAAACTGAAAAACAAATTTCAAGATCTAAAGAATGAGTAGTATAGAGAAAGATGTTTAACAAAGACGTACCTTAATCAGCTGAAACGGAAAGTTGAACAAAAAGAAATTATATAATAATCTCTGATTACAAATTTGTGGCAAATAATAAATTTAGAATATCCAAAAGAGCAGATAAAATGTTAAAAAATAAATTTACAATGAAAAATGCTACTTTAATGGATATTAGTGGCGTAGTAGATAACTGAGAAGACAAACAAAGTTACTCAAAGTTTCAAGTGCAACAAGAAACGAGAAAATATTTACAAATCATAAATAAAAAAGTATTCAATGTAGCGTAAAAGAGAGAAACGAATTCAAAGCTTGGAAAAACTAGCAAATATTATAAATCGTGTAAAAATAAATATGTTGACCAATGCAATTAACAAGGTAACTGGTTTAAATGTTGTTAATTCGTTTATTTGCAAATATTTGTTTGATGCAAGTGCTAAACGTCGCAGCTCGTACTTCGAGTCACCTTACGCGAGTAATAAGGTGGAGCTTATATAACATCCTACTCTCATCTTTGACTCAGCGGGACAAAGACGGCACTTTGGACGAGGACACGGACCCTCAACTCACGTTATTGCTACGCTTCGCGATGTCCAACCTAGCTCTTCCTTCAGCGAAGAACTAAATATAAATTTGCTGATAAAGGCAGCAGTTGTTTGTGTTGTAATAAGGCCGACGTTCTAGTTTGATGCCGTTCGTTGTTCTCAGCATGACGGCACCGCCCGTTGTTGTCAGTTCGACGCTAACACCTGCGGCCCAGGAAAATACTCGTGCGACGTCATATTCTGGTTCTGGGTCCCTATCAACCTATTCACCACTATGTCCACATTTTTCTGATATGGTCGTTAAAAAGCCGTCGCAATTCATCACCGGCGCTGAGAAGCTCCTATACCAAAAGCAAGTCTATCTATTGGGTCACATATACTATCGATAGTTAGTTACACGAAACCGCTAAGTGGAAAAAACCTTATCCCGCGCTGTATCTATCGTAGGAAAGATTTAGAGTTATTCTTCTGGCGCAATTCAGTAACCCCATGGTAAGGACTACCTTGATAAAGAAGCTAACGGCTGTTTCAGAGAGTTCAATCTGACATGATGTGGAGAAGGCGGCAGTGGTCGAAATTCTTATCTCCCAGCTTAAGCCGAGTTTCGGTCATTTCTATCATCCGACTAAGAACCAGACGTCTAGTGGTTGCTGACCAGAACAGTAGAAACACAGCTTTCGACAATTTCAGCTACCACACAAATGGGTACCCAGTCAGCAGCGGATCGTGGAAACGACGCGTCTCTTTCGAAGTGCCAAACAATTAAGCAGCCATGTGAAACCTGGACCCAGGGTCACACGCATCGTGACCAAGAAAATTGAGGAACCCAGATTTTGCATAGAATACCGTCGCATCAACAACCTGACGCTTGACGAAAGTTCCGTTCTATCAAATATTGCAACCGCCCTCCGTACTCTAGGGAATGCAAAGAGCTGTTCTCTGTATTGGACCATACTGGCATACTGGCAAATACAGGTCGAAGCTACCTCACGTTAGTATACGGCATTTGCTATTACCGACGACGCCGTGTATCAATTCAAAATGATACCATTCAGGCTAAAGGGGACACCAAAGGCCTTTCAGCGATTAATGACCCAATAAGTTTTGACTGGGACATCTGGGAGTTTGTAACCGTCTACCTAGATGATAACATCTTCTCATTGGGCCACGAGAGTCATCTCCTACTTCTGGCCTTGGTCCTGAAAAAACTACAACTACATGGCTTAAAGCGTCTCATTAAATGTTCCCTGGAGACCAAGTATCTCGAGTATCTTGCCCATCAAGTATCTGCCGAAGGCAACTGTCCACAGGATACCCATCGAAGCCGCTGTATCTACCACCGGAAAGTAGCTGCGGTCCTTTATCCGTCTGTACAAGTGGCTGCAAGATTTAATTTCAAGGTATGTGGATATCGATCTTTTGGGTGGTAGACGAAGATGGACCTGGACGTCTGAAATCGACAGTGCCTTCATCGCTATCGAAAAGGCCCTAACGCAATCACTGTTCCTAAACCGAACGTCTCCGCGCCTGCAGTTTGTGCTCCAAACTGACGCTAGTTTTGTGGGTCAGGAAGCTGTGTTGTATCAACTGGAAAACAAATGAAAGGAGCAAATCGTCGCGTTCGCCAGCGTCCGCTTCACCACCGCCGAACGAGAATATCATTCAAATATACAAAAATTCCTGATCGCGGTATGGGCGTTCAAAACGTATCGCTGCTGTTTAGAAGGCTAGAGAAATAGAAAATAGAAATTTAGCTATAACAAGATATAGAAGTATAGATGGTCAAAAAATATAGAGAAGGTAGGTCAATTAAGCAAAACAAAGGAATGGTGGGTGGAATTAAAACGTTCTGCAAAAAGAGTAGATAGGTTGAAGGTGCCCGCTCAAATTTAATATTTTAGGTAGGCGATTTAATAACAAACAAAACATTAAGATTATTCAATATAATTAATAGAATAATAGGAAACCGTTAAAATGGCTTACACATTTTTTGTCTCGTTCTACCCTCACGATTTATAATTAATTATGAAATTGCCGTAGGATGTCCGTTTAGCTACCTTACCCGAGTAAGAGAGCTGTCATGGGGCTTTTACGGATGCGGAGCCTTTGGCAAAGGAGCCAACTGCTTCGCCCGGCGCTATTATCCGGGCCCTCCCTACATAGATACTCTGATCGACCGGCGGCTATATGTTAGGCACGGTATCCTGACGAAGCGAAGGTCAGCTGGCGGAAAACGAAAAGAATAGGGACGATTCATAATTAATTATAAGAATGGGTGCGAAGACGCGATAAAAAAGTGGTGTTATTTGGGAGGATAAATTAGGAAAGGCAGTACGGTAGAAAACATCTCTACGGCTCGGTGTGCCTTCCCCTTTAGAAATAAGTACGTATACAGGATCAGAGAGGAAAGGGATTGGCGGTACCATTATTGGCCTACAGGTGCTAGAGGCCGTGACATGAATCAAATATATGTAATCGCGCAAGTTTAATTTATTCAGATAAAGAATGTTAATATTACGAGGATAGTAGAGAGAATAATGTCATTTGATGGGACAATCTCTGCTACGTTTTGCGAAATCCAAAGATCTTGCTTATTCTAAATTAAAATGTCTAGAAAGCTGGCCGTTTACATTGAGAACTGACTGACCTGGTTAGACTCCGCCTAGCATACGAATGCAAAGTTGCTTCAATGATCGCTTCTACTTCAAGAATTTAACGCGAGCTCCCAGACGGCTTATCACGAAAGCCTGGTGAAGATATAGCCACGCCCCCGAAGTACGAACGGTTGTCTGAGAGTGCTTCGCTAACTCACATCGTGTATATCATGAGCCTAGCAGTCATCTCCAACAAAGTAGAAGCCCAGCAACGATATGCCAGCCTCGCCCACCTGATCCGGCTACAGCAACTGGCGGCAAATCCACTGCAAAAAGTTGACCTCCAGCCCTATATAGTGAAAAAAGGGTAATTGTACAGGGTCGATAGAAATGGAACTTTCCGATTAATTGTCCCTCCAGAAGTTCTACAAGAGTCATCTATGCCTATCACGCAACGCGTGAACGTAACGTCAAGGATATTTAGCAGTACGTGCGCAGCTGCCTCGTTTGTGCCTGCATCAAGATATTCTATCAAGGCCCAGCCCAGCTACGTGCCAGACGGCCACAGGGTCCCTGAGTGGTCTCAGTAGACGTCAATCCGGCGGGCAACAATTCTTTACAGCGTAGATGAAAACCGTGAACACGCCTTTAGCTGATAGTAATCAGGCTGTGGCACTCCTGGAAAATCAACTGTTTTCGAGAGTTTTTCCACGGGTAATCATCACCGACAATGAACTTCAATTTACTATCTACCATTCTCGGGACAATACCGTGGAAAGGCAAAACCAAGAAATAAAGAAGGGCACTGCCAGCTCACTTCAAATAGAGTCCACGGCCGCATTGGGAGTACTTTTTCATGGTATTGTTCGCGCTAAGGTCGATTAAGAACTTTACCACCGGAATCATTTATTTCACTTTGTTACTTACTTGTATTGGGTCATGAGGGATTCTGATTCCGTTGTTTCTCTCTGTTCCTGTTCCTCCAATAGTGACGTTAATATTGATAAAAGTTGTTGAGACATAGTAACTTCCTTTTTCTCAAAATTTATTGATGACAAATCAATTTCATCAAAACTTTACTTAAACGAATACT
>VTPC01090572.1:828268-859675 GCA_011009095.1 Ignelater luminosus
AGTCAACAAAGGGGTTATAGAGGACATGGAAAGGGGGAGAATTTTTCTCTTGAGGAATGTGTTGAGGGTAGTTAGGAGGCAAAGATACTAAAAGTCCCCGCCCCTAGCCCTGCCGCTTCAGGGGTGGGGTGGGGGGTGGAAAGGTCCCTCTTTTCGGTTTCTTGCTTATAATTCAGAAACGTTGCGTCGTCCGGTAAAAAGTATTCTCTACAACATAAAAGATAATTAAATTTCCTACAAGACTGTCTATATTCATGTTCTTTCTATGTGTTATAGTTTCCGAGATATTCGCCAGCGAAGATAGATAATTTTCGAAAATCTCTTTTTTGCCTCACATTCTTCGTCAAACTTGTCCTTCTAACTCCTCAGCCTTACGTTTTACAGAAAAGTCGTCAGATAAAAAGCTGTAGAGCATTCGGTCCCCTTTAGAAATATGTAATAGTTACTAATTTATGTTCGACAGAGAGAGTCACGAAATTTATCCGAAAACTTCAAATTGCTGTAACTTCTGACCCGACGAAGATAAATTAGTAAATATACATATTTCTAAAAGAAATGTAATGCTCTACAACTCCCTGTGTGCCGACTTTTTTGAAAACATAAGGCTGAGGAGTTAGAAGAACAACTTCGACGAAAAATGCAAGGCAAAAAAAGTTTTTCAAACATTACAGATTTGCGCTGGCGAAATCACGGAAACTATAATACATAAGAAGAAACTAAATATAAGAATTTAATTATCTTTTCTTTTGTAAGAAATACTTTGCACCGTACGACGCACCATTTCCAAAGAGGGACCTTTTCACCCCTCTCCCGCCTGAAGCGGCAGGGCTAGGAGCGGGGACTTTCAGTATATTTGCCTCCTAACTACCCCCAACACATTTCTCAAGAAAAAAATTCTCCCTCTTTCCATGTCCTCTACAATCTACTTTTGGGCATTCATTGACTGGACTATTAAGTGAATTTGGGATGCCCAAAACGTTAGATCTTATCTTTGTTTTGTAATGAAGTACACCGGGGTCAGACCAGTATAGACAACACTATGAAAAGTTCAAAACTCCAAGTAACTGATTTAGGTAGCCCTCATTACAGTTTAGCTTTTAGCTAACATAATTCGAGGCCTGTTTTATTAAGATCTGCATTTGATAAACTAATTTCTGTTATTCCGCACGTTTTAAGTGTGTATTTGAAACTTTGCTGTACTAGTTATCACATAGAACGGAAATACCTCGGTAGGAATTGGTTTCTAAAACTAAGAAAACTGAATCTATCATATTTCGTTGTTGAATCACACCATTCTAATCATATTGTGATTGACGAAGATCTCCAATTGACACAAAGATGTTTTGTTTTAGGAATACATAGCCCCTTCCTTTTATATTTAATAAAACATTTATAGAATAATAATAATGTAGAGGTTCTTCGAGAAACCTAAAGGCGTATAAAAATGTAACTACCAAAGCGTAAAGAAAGGTTATGCTGTGCTTTGAAAGATCTATTAAAACATCTGATGCCAGAGTCTCGGCCACTTTGGAAAATGTGATGGAAGGTTCCTCACTTGGAGCCTTTGGTGGTAGGACTGAACTCGGATCTAAGAATTGCCTTGACGTCGGGTGAACGTCCGCGAAGATTGTCTTTCTACGACCAGACCTCGTCAGTGGACCCCGAAGACAAACATGACTGGCTACAGTTAGAAGAGACACTTGAACAATCTAGCTAAGGCTTACTGTGGACAGCAACACTCTTATCTAGTATCTGCAGGATTTGGTCACTAAGAACGCAGAACTCCGCAATTACCCTCTGGTACCTCTGCTCCGTTAGATGGTTTGCAAACCTTTCGTTGATCTTTTCTTGTAGCTCTATAATCACGGCAAATTCGTCACTATCTTTAAATTGCAACCCCCAAATTCACACTTCGGATTGGGCAACCTGTACTGGCTCAAGACATCCACGATCTTTTTAAAAGCTATAGAAGAAATAAAGTCCCAAAACTTAACATACCGAAAATTACCTGATCCTGAAGTACGTCCCAAATTTTTAAAAAAATCGTATTTAAGACAAAAAACAAATTTAAATTCTTATTAATGTTAGGCGCCGTTGACCCCACATGTGAATTAGCAGGTGTTCTCATCTCACGGCGGACCGTTACGAACAACACCGGAGCAGCTTGATTACTTTTAAGATGTTTAACTCCAGAAGATTAGATGAAGATCTGCATGCTACCAGAAGCACAGTGCGGCGATCATGTCGTTAGATCGAAACCCTGAGGAGCATAGGCTGCGAAAAAACCGGCTATTTTTCCTAATTCAAACTACACGGAGGAGTTTCAATAAAAACTAAGCTCGGATCAGAAACCACCTCCACAAAAAAGCTGAGTACAAAAAAACCAAGGAAAACAAAAAGCAAGATAACTTATCTTGATATTTAGGTTTTTCACACAATACGTAACAACGAGGACCGACAGAATCGCCTGTCTGCCTTCTAGCAAATTTGATAGTTAACATCAATCTTAACATCGGCTTACTAAAATGAATTACCTACACCAGGGTGTAGAGTAAATAAATAAACAAAAGCCTCGCGAAATTACTAAAAATCTCTAAGCTGACTCGAATGACACAATCCACTTCAATCGTTTAGCTAACCAGATCCTAAGACTAACCTAATCCACAGCAATTATCCCGCTAAGAGCGGTTTAAATACCCTGAAACTACAACAAGAAGTTTACTAAATGTTGAAATTAATTATAGCATGTGTGCTGCTTTGCAATAATAATAGCCATGCAAATCGCCAACCCTAATTGATTTACAAAAAGATTAATTGGTCTCTCAGAGTAAACTCATCAACTTCAACTATCTCTCCAAACGAGAAAAATCGAAAAAGTAAAGAACACATTGAAAGTATCAATCAAACAAAGACATGGAACGGTAGCGAAAAGTGATCGTTACAAAGCTTAATGTTTACAGTATGTAATATCACTTTAAAAATTTTATATTTTAATAACTGCGAATATATTTAGAGTTTTTTGTTTATTAAAAATTCCAATTGATATTGTTTTTAATTTAGTTTTGTTTGTCAAACCTTTTTGTTGAAAACATTTTTCGCTACTTTATTTCCTACAATATTTATTTTAACACATGTGCGGCTTCTTCTAAAAAAACATATCACTTTGCAGCTGTGTGGATTTTCTAGAATCACGTCTAGAAAAGTAGTCCCAGGCTAAGCCCGTTTCAACCTAAAATAATTCACCTCTAAATTTTCCATTGTACATAAAAACTACGTTACATGTATGTATGCTTCCTTCTAAATCAGTCTTGTGCTCTACTATTTGGCACGTTCTTAACCGCGCCCGGCAGGGCATAGCTTGTGTTTGAACGCGCAGTGCGCGCCAGGTAAATGCGAGTTGCAAGTCGAACAATTCTTCGTTTGAAAATTCATCAGAAGTAGTTCTGTGAATTTAATTTGCGCTTGTTTCTTAGGGGGTTTAAAAAGAGTTTTGTGAGTGCCAAGAAAATAAAAAATTCCTTTTATTTATCCTACCGTACGTTAATAAAACCTTAACCGTATCTTGTCCAGTGAAATGCTGTGACCGTAACCATTGCAACGAACCCCCTGGTTTTTAGTTCTGATGTGTTATCGCTTTGCATCAGTATCCTGGGGTACCAAAGTTTCTGTCAATAAAATTAATATCGTTTAGTAATTTTCTGATTTTGAAGAGCTATTTGATAGCAATGGACACTCGATAATTTCGTAAAATTAAATTATATTGTGTTTTCGATGCTTTAATGATTAAACAATGTTCTACCTATAATCAGAGTACTTTTCTTTGTGTGTGCTGCCGACAAAGCACGCAAAGGGCTTATGAACATTCTGAAGTTTTGTAATTCATTAAGGAATCCTGTGTCTGTACGTCCAAGCCTTGGTAGCGCCCTCCATTCAGCTAAACAATATTTAGCTGTTATTTATAACTATATATGAATGGTGTTGCTGATGAAAAGTCACATCAGCGAACGTGTTAACCTTGACCTGACTTTTGGCGTTTATACTAGTTGTGACTGACGACTATTTATGTTTTTCTATTTCAGTTTAAAATAAATTATCTGTAAACCAATCCCATCTCCGGCGTTCGAGCTGCTGCAAGCACAACATTTAAATATTCTTTTCTGGGTTTTGTCCGTGACAAGTAGTTTCGAGTGGTGTACGCTGTACTTTTTTAACAGATTATTTCTGGATTTTTCTCGACAAACACTGCATTAAGAGATTACTTTAGATATTAAACAATGCTTACATCTTAAAATCCCTGTTTTAGTAAAGCAATTACAGACACTATAGAAAGCAGCCTAGACTTTGAGTTTGGTCTAATTGTTTTTTACAGAAAGTATGTTTATTTTTCTTTATATCCACAACTCGAGAAGTCAGTTTAGCAAGACGGTCAACTGCAAACGATTTAGTTCTCACGTACAGCACTTTTAAAAACTAAACAATAAAAGTCTTATTAAACAAACCCTGATGTTTCAGTACACTACTTGTTTGATAACTTGTAGACTGACTTCTTTACTTTTAACCTCGAGAATTTCAATCTAACGTCTACCTAAATACAAGAAACTCTTCAAAAAGATAACAACACACTGAATGCCTAAATTTCTTCATAGTTTGTAATTTTGTAAAATGGAGTGTTTTTAGAGTATGTTTTCGTTTAGAAGCAAGCAGTGATGTCAAGAGCTGAACAAACAGAACGTTGCTTGTGTTTTACAATCCACAAACAAATTATACCGTTTTGACACGTGCGTGAATTTGACATTATTAATATGCTGATAGAACTTTTATATCCTCTTGAAAAATACCATAGGAGAATACATTAATCTACGTATTTCCTATTTTCATTGAAATGTTTATTTAAAGCCTGGATTTCACATTTCACTTTGATAAATTATTCAATCCAATAAAAGAATTTATTTGGCGAACGAAAGAATAACAATTCTTTCCATGTAATGATGTAATAAAAGTGCTTTATGATTTCTATCTGGTAGACACGAACAAATCTATACATCACACTATCAATTAGCGCCAGGGGATAAAAGTTAGGTAATAATAATTTTCCTGTTTCCTATAAGTGCTATTTACTTTCGTGTTTGTTGTTTAGAATGTTTTTTAGTTAATAACTGATAAGTCAGACTTAATCACAATATTACCATGGGAAGATTAAAAAATGACATTTAGTTTTGTATCTATTTACTTATTCATTTCAAGCAATTTATGATTTTCTAAAGATTTTTGTTGCTTCCACTTTTGGTACACAACCTATGTCAAAGAATGAAACAAAAAACTTTAATCAATAAAATAGAAAAAAAGAAAGTGGAGCACTTTTTTTATCAGGAATTCTATACCAAAAGTGGTGATATATGGAAGCTTTATTATGTTTCCTGGAAGTGCCACTCATTCTCCTATTATCATTTTCTTTTTAATACTAAAAAATCTCGCCTTTACATTATTTTTCTTTTGACACGTTTAAGATAAATATATTTGGCACTTTTAGCAGTGGAAAGCAAGAAAGAAAAAAAAATGGGGATTTTCATTTTATTTTGTGGCGTCTGAAGGAAATTATTTTTTAGTGCAATCTTGTGTCGTGCTCTAATCCTGTGAGGGTGTGCAGTATGACAGCTGTGTTTATAGACCATGACTGATTGTTTCGCCGTTTTTCTCTATAACCCACCTCGCATTATACAGTAGACAAAGAAAAACTCTATACAATTTTTTGCGGGGTAGTGCTTTTCTTACACCATTAAACAGCGGTCGCCGATGTTTTGTTACTATACCACCACCGAACGTAGGCTTCACACAATTCTTTCGCGACGAATCGAAATAGAAAATAGCAGTCTTAAGTGTGTCGACTTGGCGAAATTTCTTACAAAAGGTAATGCACAAAGGAAGCTTTGAAATACACAGACAAATGTCTGAAGCAAAACGGTTTTCTGTTATATGGGCTTCGGTTTATTCTCTACCTTTTCTTTAACGCTTTTAGAGATTTAATTGCGCGATTAAAAACTTTCCGATATTGAAAAATAAAAAAGGATCTTATCTTATAAAAAAACTGCAATTGCTTTGTGTAATATTGCGCTTTTACTCGAACAAAATTTTTTGTTTCACATTAAATATTTACGTGTTTACTACCATCATGAATACTTATAAAAATGAAGTTGGCACCTGCATATGTACGCATCATTCCCTAAATTGATCCGCACCCGCACAAGAAGCGTTTGCCAGGTAGTAGAATAGGGGAAAAGCTTTTGCAGAGAGAAAATAATTCTTCACCCTAACAGACACACGCTAATGCCTGTATTCAGGGTACGCGATTGCAAACGACAATATTATTTGTGAGCATTGATTGAGTTAGTTTGAGATAATCCATAGAAAGGCCACAATTGACATTGTGAAAAGATAAAACATTAATAAATGTTTTTTGGCGTATTCTATTCGATTTCTCACCGAGGTAAATAAAATAAAATCATTTTTCGAATATTTCCAAGCATTTGATTCGACTAACTAAGACATATTTATTCTTCTTCTTCTCATTAACTCCTGCCTGCCCTTACGGAGCGTGGGATGTTTGTAATTTAAATTTAAACTAAATTTAAAATTATAAAATCGCATATAGAAGGACTCTTTGGCTGAGGGCTTCTGATAATTGCTTCTTTTAAAATACATTTAATGACACAGCTTGTATTCTAATCATTTAAAAAGATATTTCTCAATAATCTCAACTTCTTCGCAAGAAAGAAACAATACTAATAGCATCATTCTAATATTATATTAATATTACTTGACTTAATTCCTTTTACTCCTCGGTGAAGCATACAGCCAGAACGAAGTTCTTCCATTGGTTCCTGCCAACGGCCAACGCCTTAACTTGCTGCCAATTCTTGCCTATCCTTCTGCAGGATCCTCCTCCAGGTAGTCCGAGATCGATCCTTGGCCCTCCTTCCCTGAGGGTACCAGTCCAGTCCTTGTCCTGTCGCAGGCTATGACCTATCCATCTCCATCTTCTAGCCAGGACTTGTCTTTTGATGAGGGTCTGTTCCGTCTGGTTCCAGAGCTCTGCATTACTGATCGTGTCAGGCCTCCGTATCCTCAATATAGGCAACGGTTGACAAAAACAAAAAGGTTTATTTCCGATTTACCGGGTAACTTTCCACGTTTCGCAGCCATATAAGAGTACGGCTTTGACATTGCTTTCAAAAATCCTCAATTTTGTTTTTACATAAATTTGCCGTGATCTCCATATGGGCCGAAGTTGTGCAAAGGCCTCTTAGCCTAAGTAATCCTGCTTTGCACATCCCTGTCAGCTCCACCGTCCTTTGTCATCATGCTGCCAAAGTATCAAAACTCATCTACCCGCTCAATGTCCGCCCATTCAGTCTAAGAGTCGACTGGTTCAGGTTGTTGACTCGAATCTCCTTAGTTTTAGTCATTAATCTGCATTCCAATATTATCCGCTTCGAATTTTAACTTCGTTTCTATATCTCGGAAGCTCAACGCCAATAAGCAGAAGTCGGCGAAGTTGAGACCCTCCTACTCAACCCCACTGGATTCCTCTGTTTCTATTAGTGTCCTACCTCATCATTCTATCGACTGCCATAATAAAAGGAATATGAGATACTAGGCAACCCTGCCTAATACCTGACTTTATTGGGATGGACTCGGAGAGCTTCCCTTAATGCTCAACTTGACACGTAAAGTCCTTGTAATTAGCTTGTGTCATCCATATAATCTTCTGAGCGATTCTAAACTCTTCCATCGATCTCCACAACTTGTCTCTTGTAACCGAATCAAATGCATGTACAGCGAGGACTGGAACTCTGCTCCTTGCTCAACAACTATGCTCAAGGTATTGATCTGCTCAGTAAAAGAACGGCCTGCTCTGAATTCCGCTTGTTCCTGTCTTAGCTGTCTGTCGACAGTATCAATTATACGGTTTAGGATAATCCTTAAGAGGATCTTGCTAAGAACGGAAAGTTACAACAGTTACAGTCGGTCAAGTCCCCTTTCTCAGGAAGCCTAATCAAAATACCCTTATTTTATTCCACAGGTAAAGTTTCACTTTCCTAAATTTCCTTTAAAAGAGGTTGCAGGATTTTGGCTGTTAGCTCCGGATCGGTCTTCAGCGCCTCGGCGATCACATTGTCAGCCCCTGGTGTCTTCCCCGTCTTGAGCTGCCCGATTGCCTAAGTTATCTCTTTTCTTGTAGATGGGGATGTTGAAACGTCATGATTTTCCCCAGAGCTATCAAGGTGCAGTTCTTGGTTTTTCCCTCACGGGATTTAAAACCTCAAGGAAATGTTGCCTCCATCTTTTAATTTGCTCCTTTTTAGTAGTCAAAAGCTCCCCCTCTGCGATTTTTTCTAGCTTATTAGAGGTGTAACATTTTTTGTTTGAAAGGAGTTTGGTCACTCGATACAGTTCTTTAGAGTTACCCGCCGCCGCGCCGCCACTTGTGCGCACTATTGGCAAGTCAATGTAATTTCTCTTATCTTTCCTAAAGATCTTTTTAACCGTTATATTTAGGTTGGAGTACTCTCTATTTGCTTCCGCCTTTGCTACTCTGATCCTTTCCTCTATTTCCTTCCATCTTTCCTCAGACGCCCATTATTTTCTTCCCCACCGTCTTTATCCTAGAACCTTCTAACATACTTTATTATAAACATCTTTTACTAAGCTCCATAACTTCTCCATTCTTCCAACCCCCTCATTTGTCTTTTTTCTTTTATTCTTCAAAACATCAAACTGGCTTCTAAGTTCAAGTTTAAACTTACTCTGTACACTGTGGATTTTGAACTTAGATACATCACACTTCTTTTTCTGGTACAGGGGTTTTCAGGCACTGCTGCTATTTCCAGACGCACCTCAGGTATGACCAGATGGTGGCCTGATCCTACGTCTGCTTCTCTTTTATTTCTTACGTCTAACAGAGATCTTCTTCACTTTTTGCTTATGGCAATGTGGTCGATTCGGTTTTCTGTCTGATGATTAGGTGACACCCATGTAACCTTGTGACGGGTTCTGACTTTAATGCCAGAATGAACAAAAAAGCATTTAGTGAAAGTGTGCAACAAGTGCTTGAGTATTGAGTATACTTTTAATTTCGTTCTATAGTATCTGCATTTTTATGTACTATCCTTTAGTGTTCCTGGTTTCCTCATTATGACATGTTATCCTAGAGAATCTTATCAATGTGCACATAGTAGTTAAGATCAAGATTCGTCAAATGGTGACGAATTACAATTAGTTGCTGCCTACTTTTTGATATCTAGTAGACGAAAAACCAAAATAAATTGAAGGTTTGATTATCAAAACCGGTGCGAGCCCATTGTCGAGTCATACGATTTTTACAGTTGTTGCTACGAAATAAAGGAATTTTATGACTTGCAGTAAATGGATGTGCCAGCAAGCTTGCTCAAGTCGGGGAGGGGGTGATGCACCCACAGTGTGGGATTATAAAGTATGAAATATTAAAAAAAAGCGAACTCAACATCATTAATATGTGCGATTCGCCTTCCGACTTTCGTTTGCTTTTTAGTTATGACGTCATCACAAAAAAATTAAATGTTCAGCTCGATTTTGCTCAGAATTTTTGTTATGCAACCTTAGGATTTATTTGCATGATTATAAAGGGAAAAAAATTACTATCCGATTCCACTACTAAAAATCTATATTGTCATTTAAATTTTTTTGTGATGACGTCACAACTAAAAAACAAATGAAAGTCGGAAGGTGAATCGCACCTATTAATGTGTATTTGTAAAAATTAAAATCCACCTGTCTCAGCGTTTTTTAAAAAAACCTGCTGACTTTGCTTTTTTTTAATATTCCATACTTTAATCCCACACTGTATATATCTAATATAAAAAGTTTCGAGCGGCAAAAAGTTTTCTGTATAGACAATCTAGATTATTAGTCATAACATTCAATCATTAAAATTTCAGTTTCCAGTAGGCTATGCAAAAAAATTCATGTCTTTATTATTTAATCATTAATCCGTTCTCGGTAAAAATTATTTGTCAAATTGACAGTTTGAATTGGTTTTGCAATTTGTAGGTTATGTATTGGCCTTTGTTGGAGTGCGTGTGTCTAAGCTACGCCCTACGGAAAGATCCCATAGCTTACCAGGACCTAATTTTAATGATCGCTTGTTGCTTTTTTGCGTAGTGTAGCAAAAGCGCATAAATTAAAAATGACTGGAAAAAACTAAAAAAATAATCAAAATACAGTTCCACGTCAGTTCTCTTTGCACAGACGAGGGAGACCCAGAAATGCCGAAGTTTAGTGATCGTTAATATACGTAAACAATATCCTAATTTTCTAATTACCCTCAATTGACCAAATGACACGAGTCTCTAATCATGTATGCAGGCTTTTGGAATGTATTAGGCATCGTTAGTTACCTAGGTCTAAACAAACCACCCGCAGGTTATCGCAGCTTGTAACGGTTCGTTACTTTTCATAATATAAACGCTTACATTTTTTGAAATCCCGTCGAAAATTATTTGGTTTGGGTTGGTACGAAAATAATAGTCGCACTGTGGAGTAATTTCGAACTATGCCCGTATTTTAATATTTTCAGATATTCTTGGTTATTTTCTTAAAAGAATCTTATCTTCGTTTGATAATTTCTAAAATTTTCAATTTAAATTAAAAAAGTAAAATAAAGGTCGAAAATTATCGACTACCCTTTTAAATTAATTTTTATATGTTCAGCCACTCTAATATTTTTAATTTTGTGCGTAACGGGCTTAAATTTTTAGGTGTGTCATCGACCCGGTGATTGGATCTTTGCATGATTAATCTTTGTGAATAGCAGGGTGTAGTCAACGATATATTGTGGCGTTCATTCTTGAAGCAACAGGGTGCTGAATTAGTTTTGTTGTTGTTAAGATTTTATTCTTTAATGTGTGCAAGTTAATGGAAACTTTTTATTATAAATTCGATTAAATTATATGGTTTGTTGCCTTCGTATTTTGGTTGTCCTACAAAACTTGGACGAGGAGAAATGTCGTCATTAATATGTCAAGCTGGGGTTTAGCATTATGGATTTTAAGAACTTAACAAAAGAAATCTATGAGTAAATCAAGCAAACTTTAAATAATCACGACATATGAATCTGGGTGTGACTTCGTACTCAGACAGTTTGTCTGAGCTAGAATTTGAAGAGGCAATATTGCGTAACAAGATTGGAAAATTCCATGGGTGTGGTCACCTTTCCCGGTGATTGCAAACTTTAGTTCTGGTGAGTTGATATAAATAAAAAGTTTATGATGGTACGTACATCACAAATTGAAATACTCTGAATTGTGACGGAAAATACTTGTGTAATACAAATTCGTCTTTTGTTCAGTTGATGTTCGGATATTTATGTTATTAAGGTAACCGTTGTTTATAATAAATAAAAGTATAAAATAATTTACACTATTTATTAACTCTTAATAAACAGGTTAACAACTGTCGAGAAACTATGTTGTTGAATATTGTGCGAACTGTAATGATAATGATGTCCCTGTAAATAACGACAAGTTCTCGGTGTTTTCCATAGAAGTAGATAATGCTTAAGTGTTCTAAGGAAATATCGCGGTAGGTACTTTAAGAGGAATTAGACAAAAGCAAAGTTCTTTACCTTCTACGAAAATTTACAGTGTATAAACGTTAAAAGTATTTCTAAAGAATTATTAAGTACGTTTGAAAAGAATTAACTGACAAACGGCAAAACCTTTTTTCCATGAAAATTCCAGCGTGCGAACATTGAAAAATATCTTCAAGAAACTGCTAGGTAAAAGCAAGACCCTGTTTCTGTGAAGGTTTATTGCGCGCCCGTCACATTCGTAGACGGCAATGTTCCTAAAATTTCTTGTAAAGTCGTGAGACGCTACAGTATAAAATCTTGATTGTGTTACTATAGATACAGATAGTTGTAACTGAAGATCTTTGTTCATTGATAATTTGCCTTCGTTTTGTTTAAAAATTTTTTTTGAAATCTGTTTTGGTAAAAGAAGAACGAATATCACTACAATTCTAAATTGTTGATATTTACTTTATTACTAATATAGTTAACTGTAAATTAAAATAAAATTTTGATCAGCTCCATCTTGAACTCAATGAAAGAATAAAATTTAAAGTTTGATGTACTTGTTTGTATAATTTTTTCTTGCTTCTCGAACTGCAATAAAATATATTGATTGGTTTTCTCTTTCTTTGTTTTTTGTGTTTTATTAATAAATAGTAAATCTGTCCTATGCTTGTATTTTCCCCGAATTAAGAAAAATACTGACACTTAACTTTTTGGTGTATTTGTTGTTTCTTTTATTCATTGAATAGAATCGTATGACGAATTTCTTGTTTATTACTATATTTGATATCCCAATCTTAGTTTAAAGTTGTCTGACACCTAGGAACCAAGCAACGTAAGTTCTCTAAAGCCGAATTGTTACTAGGATGAGTATTGATTTTGTGCTGCTCGATTAAGTAACTTTTTAAGCTTGTTACAAAGTATATCAAAAAACGAAGTTGTAAGGATTTGGGAGCAGAGGCATGCCAAAAGTAGACTTGTATGAGAAAATTGACATACAAAATAAGCAGAACACAAAGGTATGGCTGCAAGAGGCAACAAAAAGCAGATGTGATGACCAAAAAAATCACAGGAAAAGGAATAGCGCAGCATGCAAGGTAAACAAACGAGAGAATAAAACGAAAATAATAAGAACCTTGAAGATTGCATAAAGTTGCCCAAACTTGAATGTAAGCATAGAAAGACTGTAATGTTATTTTGAAATTCGCACTAAATCCGCCCCTGTTTTCTTGACGCGCAATATTTAAATTGTTTCATTAAACGAATGTTTGTTATAATGTTATTTTAAAGAATTAATATTTTTGTGGTCTCGACACCTAGACTCCAGTAGACGTGTTTTTCGTTGATTTCCAATATCAAATTCCCAGAATCATTAGTTGCAATACTGCAGTCACACAGTCTCGGGGAAGTCAAATTTAAACTAGCGAATCTACAAGTAAAATTTTCCATTGTCGCATAAAGAGTATTAATGTCTTAATCTGTTAGGGTGTATATCCGACTTTTTAACCCCACTTCCGTAAGTACGAACTGCGTAACAAAAAACGCAGAGGTTAGGCACTACGTGGATAGCTGTTGACTTGAACCAACGTGTGGTAATTTTCGACGTTTACCTCTACATCCCCTAATTGGATTCAAACCAAATTAAGTGAAGCGACCCTCTTAGAAAAAAAAAGAGATCGGACTGGAGAAATCGTAATTTCTTCGTGTCAGAGACGCGCAATAGTCGCGGAAGAAAGTGGTTTGTTTGCCAACAGCAAGGCTTATAAATTTCGTTATCGTGGGGAATGTATAACCCAAATATAATTACGCTGGTGTCCACCAGGAAGCAGAAATTGTAGAGGGTAGGAACGCAACCATTTTGGCCCCGTTGGTGTAGCATCTGTGTGTATACTACATTTTGGAAGCTCCGCAAAATTTTAATAGTGCTCGAGACTCAGTGATTTTCGTTTATAAAATTGTGTGTAAACGCCTGGGTTTTGTTCTTATGTTTTTTTGTGATTAACGTAAAATAAGTGGTTGTTCTTCGAAATTAAAGTTTTCTCAATTATTGGATCTAGCTGCCTTCTGGAAGAAAGAATTCCTGTATGAGTAAGAAAGAAAACCTGCTATGTTTTATTATATGAATTTTAATGTTTAAAGACTAAGAGAACGTCGAACTTTGTGAAATATTTTATACGAAAACTTTGCTTAGACAGGATCAGTTTCGTATTGTTTTATTGAATCATAATTTTTACAAGTAACTTATTAACTAATTTGGAACAGGAACGTTCCCAGGTAATTTTAGCTGGTGTTTGATAAATTGTTGCAACAAAATTACTAACTTGGCAATCATTTCTTTGTTCTTAAATGTAATGTTCAGTTGTCAATATTTAACAATTTATGGTCAAGTTTACCTTAGTCGGGTTAATTAATATTTGAATTTTGATCTTTTGTGTTCTATTTTAAAATTTTAACGCAACAGAATCATTTCGCTTTGTTTATTGTAATAATTTGTTTTTCTTATAGTTTGTTTCCGTTTTTTTTATTATTTTATCGACTCTGTTCTCCAAACAGAAATTAATTTAGGCCTCTTATTGATATTCTTTTGTAGTGTTATTTTGCTATTGTTTTTGTATTTTTGTTTGTGTGTGTTTGACTCATTTTTTTATTATCATTATTGTTTTAATAAATGTAAGTAAGGTCGACTTCTTGTATTTTTGTTTTTGTAAGTGGATCTCTGGTCCAGGCGAAGCAGCTTAATTTCATTATTTTGTTCTTTTGGCTATCAAAAAGCACGTAGTGTATATTCCAAATTTCAATTATAGACTAGATATCTTTGCTCAAGAGAGAAGTAAATATTGAATTGGCATTTCTCTCTTGTATCGTTTTAAAAGAAGGAAGTCTTCAGAGGACTTCCTTAGCAAAATTAAGTAAGACAAATCAAGTGCTTATCCAGTGTTTATTTTGTGTATCGAGTCTCATTGGTGAAACTTCAGAGCGAGTTTTAATAGAGCTTCCACGAGGTAAGTTACACACAGGGTGAGGTTTCGTAAGAGGCCTATATACAGGGTGTCGGATTCACGAGTAGTCGCGTGACTCACCATCAGAACCCTTCGATCTACGACTGCTGGCGCCCTCTTTTACGATCATCTATTAGTTTAATAAGAGTTTTGGAAAACGGTGAGCTTCTCTTTGTGAGAGATTAGCCAAGTTTATTTGAGAATCTACCCCATCTGCGGCATGAGCTACGGGATTTAACATCTACCATTGGTCTGGACGGGACTTGTGCATACCTTTGAGCACTGACCCGTTACAAGACTAAATGGAAACCTTTATCTATTACACTGATAAACAAATTGAAACTTTTTCTTTGATTCCTAATTACAAATAGGTAATCTTGAATCAGTTTTGCATGCTGAATCCAAATCTGCTTTTTGTTTTTCCCTAGCAAGTATAGTGTCCGAGAAAAACATGATTTGGTTTCGAAATAAAACGCATGCATTTTATATTACAAAATGTACATAAAACCCATTAACATATTCTATTTGACAATTGTCTTTTGTGTAGTGATGTATTAGGGTCTTCTCTTATCAGTAACCAACAGTAATCACCCAACATGTTCGAATTCCATCTTTCCTGGTACCGGTTTTCTAACATTAAAAGGTCTTGATGGAAACGCTTCCCATGCTCATCACTTACAGCTCCCAAATTGTCTGGGGAAAAAATCCAAATGGGAATGTAATTAATGCATCTTTAGCGACATATTACAACCCATTTTACGTTAAGCTGTCAACATTTTGTCGACGAGGTTTTTGAAATTTTCCATTTTGTTTTTGCCCAAAAAATCCTTTACGATAGATTTGAAACAATTCCACGCCACCTTTTCTTTTCCTTGTAGAACCGCATTGAAACTGCTGTCATTCATTAATTGCCGAGTTTGGGGATTCACAAATATGCCCTCCTTTATCTTAGCTTTGCTGATGTTTGGAAATTTTTCTTTTATGTACTGAAAACCTTTTCCGCCACGGTCCATACCTTTTACAAAATTCATTATCAGCCCTAACTTTATATGCAAAGGGAGCAAATAGATATTGTTTCTATCCACAAGGCTTTTATGTAAAATATCTTTTTCTTCCACAACTAAATGCAATATCTGCCTACTTGGCCAACTTTTCACAATATAATGCTGCGATTTAGCACAATTGTCCCACTCGCACAAAAAGCAACTGTATTTTGTAAATCCCATTCCTAATAACGAAGCCATAACTTTCAAATCTCCAAATTTTCCACTCGTATCGTTTATAGTCTACGCTCGTTAAAAGGCATTTCGTAGTTTCATAAGATTTCCTTAGGTGAACTGAATCTGCAATGGGAACTGAAGGCAATGCATTGCCATTGTGCAATAGAATTGCTTTCAAACTAAATTTAGATGCATCAATGAGCAGTTGCCATTCCTCTGGTTTGTGTTTACGTCCAAGGGTTTCCATCAAACCGCCAACATCACTGCAGTAGGTAAGATTGTTGTCCATAGAATCAAACTCAGAAAACTTCTTTTCGTGGTTACGGAAATGATTAATTTTGGTACTGTGTTCCAATAAATTCCAACTTTTCAATCGGGAGCCAAGTAACTCGGTTTTGCTTTTGTTTAAGTTCAAATCACGAACTAAATTGTTTAGTTGTGCCTGTGTAATCAAATGTGGCTCAGTGGGAGCTAGAGAAATAATGTCGACATTTTCTTCATCTGATCCTTCAAAATATTTCTGGTAGCACAGAAACTGGAAAATCAGTACAATGGTCAACGGGTCTTATCGCAGATGTTAAATTAGGATACACAACAGATTTTCTATTTTTTGCAGAGAAACCTGCTATCTTTGTTATGTAGAAGTAACAATCGGTTAGATGTTCCTTTTGTTCCCTCCATATCATAGGTACTGCGAAGGGCATACATACACGGAAACCTTTTATCCACTATCGAAGGCGATTTGCACAAGAAACACAAAAAATGTGTGGTGCCCATTGCTTATCTTGATCTCCAACTTGACACCCAAAGTATAGACAATAAGCTCTCCTTGTTAGCGCAGTAAAACATCGTTTTTGGTGTTTAGCAGTAAACTCTCTACAAACGTAACAAAAATTGTCAGGATCGTTCGCACATTTACAAGACATGATTAATGTTTTTATAGTTATCATTCAAAACACAAGAAAGTTTCTTTGTTAAGCAGTGATAAGGCAACTTTATAAAACTTCACTCGCTCTACAAAACAGTACTAACACTGAACAAGTTCATAACATAAGTGATCTCACTTATGGAAAGTTGAAATAATATTTACAAATATTTATCAGAGTGACATATTTGTTGATGACATGTTAATAGCTTTCTAATATGTGCAGAATGCAATTACCTCATTTCCAAAACTTCTTATCGCTAATACGTAATTATCCAATGTAATTATAATTCCACTGTCCACTAGAACTTCAAATGCATATACTTCAAAAACTACACGTGATAGAAAAAAACCTGAAAGCAGATTTGAATTCAGAATGAAAAGTTATATCAGGATTACCTAGTCTTGTTTAAAAACCAAAAACTCTGTTAATCGGTCATGAACCATTTAAACTTCAGGTTAGAACAGGGACTATGGGTATGCTGAGAGAAGGCCTGCCACAGAAGTTCTAATCGAACGAAGAATCATGGCGAGAGAAGATACTGCACAATGAAGAATCTAACGTGGCCATCTAACATTACAAGGAATACCAGTGAAGAATTTGTAAAACAGTGGAACGGATTTGCGTCTAAATCAGTGGATAAATATGAAATAGTAAAAATAGTTTGATGCAGTGCTAAGAGTAGTGGGAATAGTGATAAATGAGAGAAAAGTGAAAGTGTAGATTGAGAGTGACAGAGTTTTCCTCTTCACTGCTAATTTCTGCTGAATGTATATTGGTAGGATGCTGCCTCGACTTAATTGTATTCTATGTTTATCTATAATAATGCAAATTCTAATTGAAAAATTAAGGGGATGTATGTCGTGAGACAACTAGCCTTTTCTAAAACTGTCACCTGAATTGGCTGATGATATCTGTTAAGGCTTGCAACTATTAATTCAATCTGTAGCCATTAATGTAATAACTAGAACTTCTTTTAAATGTGTCCTTATTTGCAAAACTATTTAATTATACAAATGTAACTGTCAGACGAACACGGCAAACACATAGTTTATATTTAATACACCATTTTAATAGTTAATCCACTTTGTAAAGTATTGCCTTCCACGTTTCCTTTTTCATTCATTAAAATGAATATCTCTAGTTTAAAACTTCCTGTGCAGTCCATAATACAAACTATGTACATTAAATAAAACTTTAAAAACAAACAGAAAAACAAAAATGTCCACATCTACTTTTAATTAAAACTGGCAAATTCGACGTATAAAACTTATCTAATAATTTATACTTTTGTTTTCTTTCAGAACTTGAGCTGTTTTTAAAAGAAATTGTCTATAATACTAAATAACTTTTGCTGTTATTTACCAACATCCTCTTTCTAGGCTCTCCCTCCATCACTTACTAGCTATTAATCAACCTGATAAAACACTAAAATAACAGTAAAACGGAACTATTAAATCACAAAAAAATCTTCAGCAACGAACGGACCACCACTATCAAAAAGGATAATTTATTTCGTACCGGATGGTCTGTAATTTAATGCGCGGTCTTTACTATAATCGATCTTCCTTGCCCTAAGGGTTCTTAGCCAGAAAATAAAGAAGTTTCAAGGAGTAGAAGTTGTAAGTAAACCCGCAGCCAGCGGGGACAAAGTAGTATAGTAGTATATTCGGGCTGGCACCTTCCCATAAAACTGGGGGTTTCATTGAAATGGCTACTCTCTTGATAATATAAAGTTTCCATTGCAGTTTATAAAAGTCACTAAGAAAATAAACTTGTCATAAGTATGAAACTTCCATTTAATTATTCTTATCAGGTGTCCCTGATACAAAACCTTAGTTAATCCTAGCTAAGAGCAACACGTAGGTTGGATGTAAGATAGGAAGTTGCAATTTTCTTTACAATGACACGAAACCACCTACAGATGCTCGAGGTTGTATTTTAATTGTGTGTGTTACGGTGTGTTCGTGGAAATGAATTATAATCCGATTTTCCAGTTGAGAATAAAGAGATATTTTATTGCAGATTTAGATTGTTGTATATGTGGAATTGAGCAATATTTGTGTTTTCAGTAGAATATTTCTTACAATACTACACATAATACTGTACAAGAAAATGCTTTTAAGAAATATCAAGGGGAGACGTGTATTCCAAAGGCAAAGAACGGCCATTAAATTTTTAGAAATTGTAAAGATTTGTGTACGCAATATATCAAAGGAATTGCGTTCTGAATGGGAGAGGTTTCCAGCAAGGCAAGAGTTGAAGCTCTGATGAAGTAAAAGGAAGGAATATATTAAAAAATCTAAATTCAGCTCGTTACAAAAAGGGACACAAAATATGTTTAAAATGAACGAAGCAAGTTTGATATAAATGGCTCTCTCTAGTTTTTTCATAATTTCTATTGCAGCAGGTTTTTTATTTAGTAAATGTGATCTCTAACTAAGTATTTAAGGCACGAGCTGTCAAGATTCTACATCAAAGTATTAATTTTTACCTTTGAGTCTTCTCATTTCAGTTCTTCGGAGATTTTTAGTATCAGCTATTGCGTAGAGGGTCTGATCTATAGGGTGGATTCCTAAGCCATACCGTATTCAGTGTTCTTTTATTAGATAATGATGATTTATAATACCTGATTTTAAACGATTGAACTCTATTAGTAACTTTTCATTTACGATACTACAAACTAAGACTAAAATTTTTAATTTGGTTTTTTTTCTAATTCGTGCAGTTTATATTTATTACGTTCTGTCACTTAAGAGTACATAAGAGGGACGGTTGACAATTAGTCGGTCTAGGCAAGAAAACACAACTTTTTCCAGCAAAACACATTTTATTTCTCAACATAATTTCCTTTGGCTCTATACATATCGTCCAATGACACTCCAACTTTTCGATGCCCTCCGAAAATTATGATTTCTGGAAGCCCTCAACATAGGCCTCTGTTTCAGCGATAACCTCCTTATTCGACCCAAATCTCTTCATTTTTTCAAGTTTGGGATTAAAAATAATAGCCGGATGGGGCCAAATCAGCAGAATATAGCGAATGAGGAACCAATTCGTAGTGCAATTCATGGTATTTCACCATTGCGGCGGTCGATTTGTACGCAAATGCGTTGTCCTGGTGGAAGAGCACTTTTTCTTCGACAAATGCCGTCGCTTTCGCTTCAAATCGGCGTCCAATTGGTCCTACAGCTTTGCATAATATATTACCGTAATAGTTTGCCCTTTTCAAGGTCGAAGTGAATTATACCGTTTGCATCCCAAAAAACGTGGCCATGATCTTGTTTGCCGACAAACACATCTTGGCTTTTTTCGGCTTCGGACCAGCCTACTGTTTTGACTGCTCCTTGGTCTCTGGTGTGTTGTAATGAGTCCATCTTTCGTTCACAGTTACGAAACGGTGTGAATTGTTTTTTTGTCGCACTTGAGCCAAACACTTCTTCGAAATGGTCAGACGATCGAGTTTGTTGTCGACAGAGTGCAAATGCACACCCATCTGGCAGAGAGCTGCCGCATTTCCAAATATTCATTTAAAATGTTGAGTACCCGCTCGGTTGAGATGCCCACAGCTTCAGCTATCTCGCGCTTAGTCACTCGTCGATCATCGATTATCATTCCATAAATTTTATTGACCATTTCTGGCGTGATGACCTCATCTGGACGGCCTGGACGCAATTGCTAAAGAGGTCATCATAAACCAACTAGTACTCCCACTCCCTTACCATCATCTATTGGCCTTCAACTGAACCAACCTCATCGCCATATGCTACTGGGCTAACTATAAAAAACCAGGGAACTAAGTGGAAATCTCACTCTTACATTTCAACCCTCTAAGAGACAACATCTCTTCATTCTCTTAACACTCCACTATCAACGACTTACAATTCCGGTCTTCGCTGAACCATGCCTCAACCTCCATTTACTACACCCCAACCACGTGTTATATTTAACGAGGCACCACACCTAACCTCAGAATAGCGCTATCGTAGGAATTCATTGTTACTCTTTGCCAAGGTCACCTGGGTCAAAGTCATTAACAACTACCATCTTTTAGCTGCCCGCACGAAGCCTTCGCTCCGTTCAAGCTAATTGGTAACATTTGGCGGTCCCAATGTGTCACCTTGCAGATGCTACCTCTGCTCGTATCCTTTTAAAGAAAAGTAGCCAAACCCACGCAACTTGGAATGAAACCTGCTTTGGTGTCCTCACATCTGACCTAGCCGTCGCCGCCGGTTCTGTCCAGCATACGATGGATACCACAAGCGTTGTTCAAAGCCAACCCTCTCCATCGGCTGAAGACCTAATGGCTGCCTTCCTCCGGCAGCTCACGCACACTGCCGTCGCCCTGCCAGAATTCCACGGGTTGGAACACGAACACCCACGTAAGCTTATCGGTATCTGCCTTCACGCTCTTCAAGACCTACCCGAAGAACAAAAGATGTCCCGAATCACTGCCCATTTTTAGAAAGACGCCACTAAGTGGTAGCAACAGCAGACGTCCCTTACAATCCTCCTAGCGGAACTAGAAACAATATTCCTCGCTCACTATGGGAGTGAGGTAAAGAAGGTCCAGCTTTGCACCGCATTATGGAGCAAGCGGTAGCAAGAGGACGAGCTTGTAGCGATTTTTTCAGAAAGAAGCAGCTGCTGGCCAACTATGTGACGCCAACGCTAGAGGAGTCAAACCTGATGATTTTGTAATAGATGCCGATGAAGGACGACGTCGCGGCGTACTACACGTTTGCCGCTCCTAAAACCGTCGCTAAGCTCATCGTCGGTGTCAGCTAGGTGAAAGCACGGATCGCGAAGCTGTCCAGGTTCATGGAACCAGCCACCACTGCTCGCAGCAGCAATTCCATCGGGACTGCCCGGAACTGCACCACCTCCGCCACGTCCGCACGCGAAACGAACAAAGACTACCGATAAGGTCGCTGTCTTCACGCAGTCGGATTCGATGCTAGATGATTTTCGTTGTGGTCAGTCGGGGCTCCTTGTAAAAACTCTCCTAGAACTTGATGAAGTTGCGGCAAGAAACCGCTTGGAGACTAGTGGTCGATTTCTGTGGGTGACTGGGACTGTTGTTTTGGAGTCGACCTTATAAAAGATAGTCGATCGAGTTTCAACGCCGAATACATGCAGCGTCTGGTGGTATTGGTAACTGCCTGCTTTTGCTCCAAGAATTTGTAGTCGAGAATAACAGTTGCCCGGAGCTTGTCTGCTAGCATTAAGTCGGTATTGCATTTGAAGGTGTCAATCTTAAAGTGAAGTCACTGGCGGCCGGTTGCAGAAGGTGCAAGGTCCGTGAAGGCGGTGCGGAGCGGTAACTTGAGAGGGACGTCCTGGGCTAAAGTTGGCTCCGATGTTCACTAGGAATTGGATTGGCTTTTTCGCTACAGTTGGGCGTGTCGTGTTTCGTCTCTCTTTCAGAAGTAATTGCTGGTCGGTCGCGGTATCTTTATGGACGGCGTGTCTGGAATCGCGACGTTGTTTGTGATGGGTTTTTCATCTTCTGTTAATGCTCCTCGAGCGGCTGCGCGGCCCCCTAGACTTTTGAACGTAGCGGAGGTAGTGGGAAGGCAGTAGCAGCACTAAATGAGAAGAATCTGAACGGTTGCACTACAGTAGAGTGCTTGCAGAACACCATTAGCTCAGATTCCTCCAGCGTGGGCAAGACGAAGTTAGTGAACAGCTGCTTTTTCTTGTTAATCTCTGCGACGGGCTCTTCTTTCTGCTGCTGCTTTTCCCATAAAGCGGTATGCAGCTGCACCTTCGATACCATCTTGTGCGAGGAATACTCTCTTGAGGGTGGTGGTAAGAGACGCCTGTTGCTGCCGCCACTTAGCAGTGCCTCCCTCAAACTCAAAGACAATATCAAGCGGCTTTTGTTTTCCTGAAAGAGCTTTGAGTGCATCGCGGCAAACGTTCATAAATTTTCTTGAATCTTCACGCTCGAATTCACGATATCCGGATTTATATGGAACAGTGGCTGCAGAGGCCATGGTCTGCAGTCGAAAGCTGTGTCGGTTGGACCAAGTGTGATAGTGCTGGAACGGGTTCCACAATCCAAAGATGGTCTAATAGGGTCGGCTTTGTTTCGGTGGTAAGATTCCCTATTGGGAAAGGCAGCGTCTACAGGGTGCCCCACGACGGGACCCCAACATGTTAGCTTATGCGGTTAGTGAGTCACCCCAAGCTAGGAAATAACGACGACTTGTTTTCAGGGCTTCAGTTAGGCGTCCTTGAGCATGGTAGATGTTAATGGCGGTGGCTTATGACGAAAGAAAGTTGAAAGGAGCTGGATAGGGGCCTGTATAGCGTTAGAATTTTGACATGTTCTTTCTCTCATGTTTATCACGAAAGTACGGTTGAGGTTAGGTATGTATTGCAAGGGTTAAGTTACAAGTAAAAGTGAAATGAACCACGTTTTGTTGGAGGTTCACTGCTAGGAAGCAGCTTGCGTAACGCAGAGCTAACTCGTTGACTGGATTGCGGGTTCTACTAGGTGTTAAGAATTCTGAGATATGAAATGAGAGTGCAAGTTTAACGGGCGCCCTTGCATCTAGAAATATCCTTTATAGGGAAACTCAGGGCCGGCGCTAGGGTGCTGTGCAGCATCTAGTCACTGCGGCAACGTCTGTGGCAAAATACTTTATTTGCAGGTTTTTGCGCCTACCCTGCTTTACATAAACCGTGATGCTATCTTAATCGTATAAAAAGTTTAGAAGTTATAAACTTGTAAAGTTGCAAATCCTACTTCGGGACTTATAAATCTTGGTTTTCATAATGTTGTTAGATATCGGAAAGTCCCGGGGAAAACGCTGGAAATATACTTTAAACACTTGGGGAACTAGATAACCAACAGATTATTAGTCGGAAATTGTGAATTACATCATGCTATTCAAAATGCAAAAGAATCTTCAGACTTATTGTATAAGACGTCAGTGGTGTATTGGAAGGTATACGCGAGACACACATTGTACAATTATGAATTAAAGCTTGAAAAGCGTGTATCTATACCAACGTATACTCAAGGTCTCGTCTAGGAAAGAGGAGCGATCCGACTCAGTCAATTTTTAGATATTTGCGTTAATGGTTTTTGAGTCACTTTAACTCACTACGTGAATAAAGCATGACGATCCAACGGTTGCAAGTAATCTAAGCAAGATTCTTGTTTTGTTTTGTTTTCTTACACTCAAAAGAGGAAATTTAAGTTGACAGAATTTATTTCCGATTGTTCCATGGTTGGTGCCAAATAAATAAATAAACTCATGTCGATGTGCACGGATAGCTACCTGCACTGAATGCGCCTAGGGTGTTTGCCCTCATACTAGTATTCCAAATTTCTAAAATAGGTCGTAGTGATCGTGATTTTTCATGGCCCACTACTACTACCAGCAGAGGTTGATGTAATAGACCATGGTGTTTCTCCAATAGCTTCCCAAACTTTAAACTTCCAATGAGAGAATTTGTTGATGTCACACGTGGGTCGGCTTAAAGGTTATTTGTTTCTCTCACAGATAAACGCATATTCATTTTGCAGTACTGTATCAAGTTGTTATTCTAGGCACCCCTTGCGTTTTGTGTAATTTAGCTTAAGGTACAGAAATTTAATCAGTGGTATTAGTACAATTAATGAGAATTTAGAAGAGTTGAATTTGAAGCTTCAGTCATTTGTTTTGCTTTACACATGTACCTAATTATTATAATGCAGAAGATGGGTATACACAACACATAATTTGACAGTACAGCACTGCAGAAAGTACAGAATTACAGAATTACAAATCGAATTTTTCATAATGTTAGTAAATATCTGGAAACTAGAAAAACGCTGGGTGGAAATCTACTCTAAACACTTGCAGACGCTAGATAATCAACAGGTTATTAGCTCGAAACGGGGCGTTTTATGATAAAGACTCTTCAAAAAGATTTAAAGAAATTCATAAATAAAAAAGCAATTACTAGATGTTTAAAGTTGTAGGTTCAAAAAAATAATAACAATTAAGTGCCTTTTTGTTTTAGTTAAGGATGAATCCAGGAAGATCTGAAAAGTCGTAGGAGAAAAACAAGTGATCCGGTTGCGTTGAATTTTACATTATTAAGTGATTTAAAATTGGATTCCCAAGATTTTAAACTTTTACTACAAAGTAGAAACATGATTTATTTCTAGAATACTTTTAGACGTCGAAGTACCTTACTCGTAAAGAACATACTGACCTCATTCAGACGTCCAGCATTTTCTTGAAAGTTTTTCTTGAAAACTGAACATTCATCTTGACGCTGGAAGCCGTTTGACTATTTTTATTTAATTCGAAATTTAAATTTTCTTAAGGTTAAAACTTCAAAGCAACACAGTATATTTTCAGTACAAAATAAAACTTAATAAGTTAAAATTGGTTCTTTTTTGATTCGAATTCCTTATAGCGTTTGCAGACGAGTTGCGCACGAATAAACAGAAATATTTAAATTTAGCCCGATGCGTAGGAATGAATTCACAGGACCAATATTTGTATGCTGTTTAATGCACGTTTTCAGGGAATCTAATCAGTTTTATTTGCTAAATTGTAAATTTTAGTGTTTGAATATGCGATTGTCTATCGAAATGTATGTTGTAAACAATGTTACTGCGTAATTAGTGATTAATTTTGTATTGGCACAAGGGAGAATAAATTTAATTCTAACTCTGTTTTATCACGAACAGAGGGATGATTTTGTAAATTATTAATTTCGTGCTAACTGGAAAATCTTTTACATTAAAAAATGGCAATAAAACTTTCTTTATCTAACCATTTGCTTAAAAACTTTCAAAGGGAATATTTAAAACATTCAAATGAACGCATTAATTTCTATATACTAAATGTCGAGCTTTCTGATATTTAAACCTGATATTTTTCAGAAAGTGTGTTTTATATGTTTATTCAAAGAGGTCCTCCGGCGTTTATTAAAATTATTTGCAAAACCCTCAAAAATCCCATTTTACCAAAGTATAAAATGTAAAAGACCTCGTATTTTTTATAAAAACCTTTTAGAAGAATATATTTTTTGTGACAGTAAAATGCTTTTAAAATACTTCCTTAATATTTTGTATAACAAACGTAAATTTCTATCTTTGTTTTGAAACATTTGCAGGTGGATGTTAATCTTTTGTGAAACAAAACATTGTTTAGTTATGGTTATCAGTTTAGTTTTAATACAATTTAAGGTTATGGCAAAATAACCGTCGTCTGCGGACAATAATTATAAATTCTTTGAGTCAATATCAACTTTCCGATCAAAATACAAAAAGTTACTTGAAGGAAATTTCCTTTTCATGGATATCTGTGCAGCGGAAATAGAATAGTGTCCCAATGTCCTATTCTGAACAGACTGAATGCAGATATACTCGATACGCTAGCGTATTGCGGTGTATGTCTACTAGAAAATTCTCTGTACCGAGTTCGATTACAAGGGTCTCTGTATAAACTTGCATTAGAATATCTTTGATAACTGGAGATCTTAAAGAATTCCTGACAGTACATTGTGGTATAGATTTGAATCCGAGCAAGACCAGGGTGAAATTGTCTTCCCTGCTGCAGTCGGTGTAACAGTCTATAATAGTTAGCTACACTTTTTTATAATTTCTATTCTGTACTATTTAGTAAGCAATCACTTTCGTGAAGGGAAGTGCTAGAAATTCATTGAATAATTTCTTAATGATTACCAAAGTATACTGATAAGTATGTAACGTTCACATTTTGATTCCGTTACATATGTTTATACTTAGTATGTACTTTTGGTGTATTTCTGTGTTTTTTCTTGATAGTTTTCTTTGTTGAAGAAATTTTTTTGATAATGATGAGTTCACACTAAGAGGTCGATTCTTCCTCTTTTTTTCTTTTTTTTTTTAGACCTGAAATAAAAATAAATATTGAACACGGTATAAAATGTTCGATGTTTAGTGAACATCTCCACTCAGTTCGATATTTTAGTCAATTTCAGCTCTTTGTCGATGAGAGGTTGGTTGGGCGACGGAGCGGCCACTTTAGACGAACCTTGTCATCACGTTCGTTATCTAATTTAATTTAGGTAGTTAAAATAATTTAAGAACTCGCATATGTTTGCGTATATCAATACAAATTGAAATCTCAATGCATAAAGTGTTTTCTATTTTGTGTAACTCCTTCCGTCAGTTGACCTTATAACAAAAGTTCAAACACATTATTAGTCCAGTCAATGAATACCTAAAAGGGGGTTGTAGAAGACATGGCAGAAGGGAGAATTTTTCTCTTGAAGTATTCCTTATAAAATAAAAGATAATTAAATTTCCTGCAAGAATGTTTAATTCATTTTCTTCCTATGTGTTTTTGCCTCACATTTTTCGTCAAACTTGTCCTTTTAACTTTTAACAGCCTTATGTTTTACAGAAAAGTCGTCTGACAGGAAGTTGTAGAGCACTGAAGTTTCTTCAAGAATATGTAACATTTACTAATTTATCTTCGACAGGTCAGAAGTTACAGCAATTTGAAGTTTTCGGATAAATTTCGTGATTTCGCAAGAAAAGTCAATGAATGCCTAAAAGGAGGTTGTAAAGATATTTTTCTTTTGAGGAATGTGTTGGGGGTAGTTAGGAGGCAAACATACTAAAAGTCCCCGCTCCTAGCCCTGCCGCTTCAGGAGGGAGGGGGTGGAAAGGTCCCATTTTTTGGTTCTTTGCTTATAACTCGGAAACGGTGCATCGTAAGATAAAAAGTATGCCTGACAAAATAAAAGATAATTCAATTTCCTACAAGAATGTTTATATTCATTTTCTTCCTATGTGTTACAGTTTCCGAGATATTCGCCAGCGAAAATTGATAATCTTAGGAAAACTTTTTTTGCCTCACATTTTTCGTCAAACTTGTCCTTCTAACTCCTCAACCTTATGTTATGTTTTCCTGTCAGACGACTTTTCTGTAAAACATAAGGCTGAGGAGTTATAAGGACAAGTTTGACGAAAAATGTGAGGCAAAAACACATAGGAAAAAAATGAATATAAACATTTTTGTAGGAAATTTAATTATCTTTTATTTTGTAGGGAATACTTTTTACCTTACGATACACCGTTTCCGAGTTATAAGCGAAAAACCGAAAAAAGGGACCTTCCCCCCCCTGAAGCGACAGGGCTAGGGGCGGGGACTTTTAGTATGTTTGCCTCCTAACTACCCCCAACACATTCCTCAAGAGAAAAATTTTCCCCCCTGCCATGTCCTCTACAACCCTTTCGTTGACTGGACTATATCGTCTGCGAAAGAAATATTCTTCCAAACAAAAACTAGTTTGGTCGCACACGTGTTATTAAGAAGCAATAAAGTCTATTTAAAATAGAAATCATTTACTAAAGTGCATTCCTTTAAAATTCTATTTTCTTTTGTGAAATAGTCTGAGAATTGACCTCCCAGTTTGCTTCTGTAAAAGCATATGTTTTTCCATCTCGATCTTATACCCTGAAAATAAAGGACCGAACATCTTTTAGAAATTGCATTTTTAAATTATTTTTCTTATTTTTATTAAAGAAGAATAAGATTGAATTTCTGTTTTATCTCGCAGTAAATTATGCCCCGACAAGTTAATTATTGTTGAATATATAGTGTGCAGACTTGCAGCTGTGAAACCGAGTTTGTTATCTTCAGCATCTAGAATTCCGGCCCATCCTTTTGCATTAGCATTACCCAATCCCCAAGAGTAGTCAATCTTATCTTATAGTCATTGACCGACCAATAGAATTATAATTTACCCTGTTGACAGTATCGACAGGGTGTAGAACACCCTCTAAAAATTCAAAGTAGGTAGTTGGCGTCTATTTCTTAAAGAGTTAAAATCTATCTTAGAATTTACCTCGAGAACACAAAAATCATAAAGTCTACTCTTTCTTCTCGTATTGATAGTTTATCGCTAGCGGATTATAGCTCATGGAGATTAATCGGTTAAGTTTCGGTTTAATCTACGCAGGGATTGTAAGTAACCCTGTTTGGAATCAGTTTTTGATTTTTGGACTGTCTATTATTTATGTTAATCTCTTGGTAATCAAGATGAAGTATTTTTGACATTAATCTGAAGCGTCTGCCGTTTACCAGATTAGAATCTTCCGTTCCACCGCAAAGTTCCGTGCCTTCCCGCCTAGAAAATTTTATCTTTTATTTTGGAATCTCTTCTTTTCCTAGCCCATTAGCGGATACCTCACCTTGCCGACGGTCAACAACTTTTTTGATTAATTACGCCTTTGAAATCAACGGGCCAGCGCTTCCTTTTTGTGTATTTTTGGTGTTATTAATGTGTTATTTTGTAGTGTAAGTTCATAATTAAATAACTCACCGAGCAACGTAAGTCTGCACGATATTGTAACTTTGTAAACTGCAGAAATTTATGTTGATACGCACCCACCAATTTTATTTACTGTAAATGTTTTATTGTTTTATTGTTTTAATTGTTAAATTAGAAGTTGAAGTTTCAAAGGTTTATTACTACTCCGACCACTAGTTAGTGGTCTTTGTTCTGTTTGATTAAGCAATCTAGCGATTTGAATTTGCTAGGTTAGGAACAAGCTTAGAAACATCGTCGTAATAATTTTATTTACCGACGATTTTGGTTTTGAATAAAGTATTTTAGCAACTCCAAACCCTTGGGTTTCAAAAGTTTAAAAGTAAAGAATTTTTACTTAGGGAAAAGCTTTTGTAGTCGTCCAAATTGTTTCTGGAGCCCTTAACAAAAACTTTTGGAAAAATACATAATATTCTAAATTAAACGAAATTGAGACGAGTCTATCTTTAACTTCGGATCAGAGTTGAAGATTATATTGTTACCTGGTAACTTCAACTGATCCACCTTGGTTATAAATACGTTATGCTAGATTATAGATTAAGATAGTTAGATCAGGTTAGTTTCATAAGCTCACTACCATTTTATATTATTTAAATTAGTTTTGACTTTAACGTAACTTGAAGTAACGCACGTTCCATCAAAAAATGGATTTTAAAACGAAGCGTTTCGCCAATATTCTTGAAATTGTTTGCAAATGATGATAATACCTGTAATATTTTGTAATTTCATAAGTGTTCATTACATTTTATGTTTTTATCGTAGCTATCTTTATGTACAACCGTGAAATATGTCTTATGAATCGCTTTCTCTGGGATAACGTAATGTTTCAGATTACCGCACGTGTGCGGTAATATTTGATTACCGCACAGATCTGGAAAATACGGAGCGTGGAGAACGAACTCAAAGCCAAGTTCATGTGAACCGTGTGAACCGGCGTATTGTCATGATGAAAGAGAACTGTTTTCTTTTGCATTTGAGGTCGTTTGGACTGGATTCTTTTCTTCAACCTGTCAAATAATAAAGCATAATATTTGATTACCGCAAACGTGCGATAATATTTTTAAATTTGTTTACTGTTTACACTGTTGCTAAGTGCGTTGCTATCATTTTGAACAATGAGATTCAGCTGTTACTTTGAATTAATATTCACAAAATCTTGATCGAAAGTAGTTAGTCAATGATTGAGAGCAGCAAAAATGGTTTTATTTGCAAAAAATTCAACCGTTCTACATAAAATTTGGTACCCAATTTGTGGGATACATTATTATCGCATCCACATGGTTACGCAAAACTCGGGCTAACGTCCTCGTTTGCGCAATTTCCGTGTTCATGCTATAATAATGTGTGTATTCCACTGATTGCGTAAATAACTATTATATCTAACTACTCACCCTAAGATGATAGATGATATAACATTTTTAGTGTACACCTGTTATACCAGAGAACATTGACAACATTTTTGTTCTAAATGTTTCCTGGTAAAAAGGTTTACCAGCCTTTTTTAAAAAACTAAGTATACAAAATTTGAAAAATCAAATTTATTGTCGTATTTACATCATAAACAATCTATAGAGCAAAAAAAATATTTTAACTGATAACCATGCTCATTAAAGGGTTAAACCACAACAGCGTAGCGGTAGAATTAAGTTTAATGTTTAATATTAGTAATGTATACAAGGGTGGTTTGATAAGTGTTTATGTACTTTATCCATCGATGCTCCAACCTTCCGATCCCCTTCAAAAAATACGATGTCTGAAAGTCTGCAAAATACACGTTCACGGTGGTTATCACTTCATCATAGCTCGTGAATGTCTTTCCTCCAAGCCACGTTTTCATGTTTGGAAAGAGAAAATAGTAGCTCGGGGCCAGATCTGGAAAATACTGGGCGTGGAGAACGAACTCGAAGCCAAGTTCATGTGAACCGTGTGAACCGGCGTATTGTCATGATGAAAGAGAACTGTTTTCTTTTGCATTTGAGGTCGTTTGGACTGGATTCTTTTCTTCAACCTGTCAAATAATAAAGCATAATACAATCCTGTTATTGTTTTTTCTTTTTGCAAAAAGTCTATGAACAGTATGCCATGTGAATCCCAAAAACAGTCACCATTACTTTTCCTGGCGATGGCACCGTCTTCGCCTCCTTCGAAGCAGACTGTTTTGTTGAAGTCCACTGTTTGGTCTCTGGTGTGTAATATTGGACTTTTATTAACAGTTACAAATCGCCGCAAAAAGTTCATTAAATTACGCTTAAATTGATCCAACAGCTCCTTTGAGATGTCCATGCGCACGCGTTTTTGGTCCAATGTCAACAAATGCGGCA
>VTPC01090573.1:0-61393 GCA_011009095.1 Ignelater luminosus
AGATTTGCTCCACGTAATCTCAGAAACACATCTTCCAAGTTCTTAACGTGTTACTCGAACGTTCGACCAATCACAATAATATCGTCGAGGTAAACTGAACAGGTCTTCCACGACAAGCCTCTCAGGATTAACTCCATTAATCGTTCAAACGTTGCTGGAGCGTTACACAAACCAAATGGCATAACGGTAAACTGCCATAAGCCAGAACCAATAGTAAAAGCAGTCTTCTCTCGATGTTGTGGTTCCATTCCAACCTGCCAATACCCACTCTTCATATCCAGGGTGGAAAACCACTTAGAACCAGACAGAGTGTCCAAAGTGTCATCGATTCTGGGTAACGGATAACTATCTTTTTTGGTGACACTATTTAATTGTCAATAGTCGACACAAAATCGTGCACTACTATCTTTCTTCTTTACCAAGACGACGGGTGTTGCCCAAGGGCTGTTTGAAGGTTCGATAACACGTTGGCTAGCCATATCTTTGATCATCTTTTTTGCTTCTTCTCGTTTCGCCCATGGTAACCTTCTTGGACGTTGTCGTATTGGTTGAACATCTCCCATATTGATCTTATAGATCACCACACTGGTTTTACCCGCCAGTCCTTTATCAGGAGCAAATACATCTTTGTAACGACCAATTAACTCTTGCACCCTAATCTTTTGACTTGGAGTTAAATTTTTACAAGAAGCTGTGATCATTGCTTCTACGTTTACCGAGCTTCCGGAAGAGGAAAGAACTCCACTTGTCTTCGTGCACCGTACTAAAGAGGACACCGACACACAAGAACCGATTTCGGTGTTCTTCTTTAATGACATTGGGAAATTGTTGACATTCATTAATCGAATAGGCGTTAGCTCTTTCACATTAATTAACACTTTCCCAACTAGAATACCTCTTCCAATGTCTTTGTTGGCATAATCCGGTTCTAAGGCACCCATACAACCTGCCCGGAGCTTTCAATCCATTCGGGCCATAACAACCTTCTCACTTCGCGCCGGCAGGGTAACGTTATCGACAAGCATTACTCGAAGCGACTCGTCGTCTTTTTGGTGCATGGGGACTTCTTCGTTATCTACTCGAAGGATTCCATTCTTCATATCTAATGTAAACCCAAACTTTTCCAACAAATCCATTCCCAGGATAACTTCGTCAGCTATATCCGCTACCAACACCCGATGCGTGCAACTCTTGAAACTAATTCCCATTTCCACCATCAGTTCCCCAAGAACATCGGTATGCTCACCCGTAGCGGTCTTCAACCGGACTCTTGATGGCTGTAACTCTCTATCTTCAACAATATCAGGACGGATTATTGTCCTTGTTGCTCCCGTGTCGATCAATAACGAGCATGTCTTCTCAAAAATAGTGCCATCGATGTAAAAGCTGTCTGGTTGATACCGTAACGAAGCCACTTGGATGGTAATCTCCGGGGCATGATTTAAGGAGGTCGACGTTCGTCCCTTCGCATCGACCCATACTAGTTTTCCTGATCTTGATTATTCCTAACTGCACCACTCTTGGTGCAATTTCTTCTAAGATGACCCTGTTCTTCAAACATTTGCTTTATCATTCGTTTCATTTTTTCCTCCATATCTTCTGCCTCCGCACTTCGCACACGGACATGACCATGGGATATTCTCTTGGCTGCTTCAAACTCAAGCGCGTGCGCCAAAGCACTTCCTAACTTTACATGACGCGCCAATCTCAAAGCCTGTTGGGTTTCAGAATCTCGAACAGCGTCAATAAAGGTTTGGACAGCCAGCTGCTCAAGAAAGATCTGCGGAGCCTCTGGATATGCTAGCGTAATCAAACGCTCTATGTCCGCTTGGAGTTCTTGTAAACTCTCTCCAGGTTTCTGCATTTTACTTTTCAGTTGCGCGTAGTATACCTGCTGGAGGTGTTTATCTCCATAACGCATATCTAATCTTTGAAATTTTCTCGCAAGTGGATCGGAACCGTACGTATCGCATCCAGGGCATCTCCACGTAAAGCCACTATCAGAGACGCTGCCTTTTCCTTTTCACTCTACTTATTAGTAACAGCAGCCGCTTCGAACTGCATTAAATAAGTGAACCAGGCAATCTTTCCATCGAAAATTGGAGGCTGCACATGATGTTTCGGCGTACCATTGCTTCCAATAACCGCCAAAGGTTGTTTGTGGATCACCCGTTCCGCAGGTGGAAGTTGTATATCTTCAGGTACCCCGCTGCGAGCGTCTACACTTTCTTCCACGACTTGACCCATAGTGAACATAGCCAACTTTTTTTGTAGTTCGTCATATTTTTGATATAATCCATCAACTTCCTCTTTAACTTCCTTTTTTATTGTCTCCATTTTTACATTCATTTCTTCTTTAACTTCTTTAAATTCACTTTGCACATTATTTATTTCCCCTTTAATTTCACTTTGCACGTTATTTATTTCACTTTTAATTTCACTTCTTGTATTTTCCATATTCAAACTCATCTTTTCCATATTTGAATTCATTTCTTCTTGATTATTTCCCACAGTTTGCTTAATTTCTTGCAACATCTTAATTAATTCCGAATCCATTTTGGCTGAAGCAGACCGAGTTGTAGGCATTTACAAATTATTTTTGTTTTCATACCTTCACTGCCTGGTGTTCTGGAAGACTGTCGCTTATTGTGGATCTCATTCTGATCAAACCTCGTTCAGTTTGACTCACGGATTATGTGTGCGTCCCATGCAACATCAATTGGAGCTGCCGAGTCTCGTCCTCAAGCCAGTCGAAAAATTATTGTACCTGCATTTAATACTGTGTTCCTTTTGGACAACGCGCTAACAAAAACAAGTGAAATCCACGTATTAGAAGATGATTGTTTCGACATCCTAGATGACCACTTGTTGAACTCTCAGCGGTGTTCAGAAACTGTACATTTCACCACAATCCTGCATTTGTTTTAAAATAAATCGTGCGAGCTCCAGTTAAAACTCTTTGCTAAATATAAAACTTTTGGAAGAATAAACAACGCTCTTAAGAATTAATTGTTACCATCAAATACGTAAGTCTCATCTTTTGTATCGACTGCCTTGTTGTTGTTGTATATTTGTATGCGACTATAACCAAATTCAGATTAGTAAGAAAGCATTTGTATCGTTCAGCTAAATTAGTGTTTTGCATGTACAGCTAGGAATCGTATCGTAGTGTTTAGATGCTTTGCAAGTCAAGTCGTCAAAAATCAGAATCATGATTGTTCCTATTGCTACGAAACAGCAAAAGCCACTATAAGCTTATGCCTTTTTGGACTAATTGAAGTTTAAGATTTAGGAGAAAATAGGAAAAGATGCTTTGCTTGAAGTTCTTGTACTAAAAGTTTGGCAACTTTTGGGACTGTCCAGATTCCGGAACTTTTTGTATTTGTTTGTCATAAAGCGGTTAGCGTTAAATCTAGTTTCAATACACCGAGTGTACCATTCAGATTCACTTCTCTTGAGCCTTACTATACAGAGACAGTAATTTTGACTTGTTTGACTACTTCCTCTTTTACGAATAAGTTAAAAGTGGATCGCTGAATACCTTATCTCCAACACTTCCGGTATACCATACGATCCAGGCTCTATTAAAATCAATAAGTTTTGCTAATTTGTAAATCTGATCTGAGTTAATTTCTACATTACTTAAGTTCAATTTAGTAAAAGACATCAGTAAATTTTTGTACATCAAATGACTTTGTATACAGTGTGTCCAGCTTAAAATGACCTTCATGGGGATATTGGAAACGATAACAGATACAAGGTTGGTTAAATGGGAAAAAAAGTTTTGTATTTATATGCCAATGAATAATCCATGGTTACATTAACAAATATCTGCCCCGTTTCGAAGGTACAGGGTGAAAACCAAAAAAGTGCATTTTCTAAAATCCTGATTTATTTATTTGTTATTACAGATAAATGAACAATATTTTCAGAAACTAAATAGCGGCCAATGAGGATTCCAAAAACGACTTCAAAAAAATGCTAGGCCTTCTAGATTTCACGTATTCGTATCCAACTTTTGTTTTTCTTATGGGCGCCATATTGGATTTTTACATTTTTAAAATCGTCATGAAATGAGCTTTTCAACCATGTACAATATGACTATGTTTAAAGAAGAGAAAGTACAAGAAAATACAAAATTAAGATTTAGCCATAGTAGCCCTTGAGGTTTTCAAATAATAATTTGGAAACAAATGAGTGAAAATACTAATTAAATTAATTCTAATTAATACGAATCTAAATGTTCAAATAAACCTCCATTGTATGCACCTTCTACACCGATTCAAAACTGCTTCGCAAGACTGTCTTAGCATCAACGGAATAATTCTGTTTACTACTTCAATGACTGCCTGTTGTAAGACATCCACTGTTTCATATTGTCATGAATAAACTTGAGTTTATACAAAAAAATCAAGAGGCGTAATATCTGGTGACCTTGCGGGCCATCTTATTGGTTTCCAATTTCCAATCCAATGGTCAGGATATACATTATTTAAAAAATTTGTAATTATTTGAGCATTGTGTGCAGGTGCCCCATCTTGCTGAAAAAACATGTTTTGTAGGGTTTCAAGGGGAAGCTCCATGAGACGATCTGCTACATTTGTTTGTAAAAGGTCAAAGTATCTTTCAGAATTAAGGGTTTCATTGAAAAAAAAACGGTCCAACGATGTGACCACCAATTATACCTATCCAGACATTAAATCTTCATCTAATATGCTGTCTCACTCATTCACTCATTTGTTTGCAAATTATTATTTGGAAACTTCAAGGCCTACTATGGTTAAGTCTTAATTTTGTATTTTATTGTAGTTTTTCTCCTTTAAACATAGTCATATTGTACCTGGTTGAAAAGCTCTTTTCCTGACGATTTCAAACATGTAAAAACCCAATATGGCGCCCATAAGAAAAACAAAAGTTGGATACAAATACGTGAAATCTAGAAGGCCTAGCATTTTTTTAAAGTCGTCTTTGAAATCCTCATTAGCCGCTATTCCGTTTCTGAAAATATTGTTCATTTGTCTGCAATAACAAATAAATAAATCAGGATTTTAGAAAATGAACTTTTTTGGTTTTCACCCTGTATCTTTGAAACGGGGCAGATGATTGTCAATGTAACCATGGATTATTTATTGGCATATAAATACGAAACTTTTTCCCCATTTAACTAACCTTGTATCTATTACCGTTTCCAATATCCCCATGTAGGTCATTTTAAACTGGACACACTGTATACAATCCTAGGTGCATCAGCTATTTTTACAAGCTGGCAATGCTGCAAATATTTTTAACAGAATTGCTGTTTGTTTGATTTCGCTTTATTTACTATGTCTTATCAGTTAACTGATTATTGCTTACCATATTCACTCATTTTTATAATATAATTCTTTAAATATACAATTTTTCTATCGCTACACTCAATTTATTATCATAGTTATGCTATGAAGTAATCCACATGAATTATTTTCCGTTGTAAATCGCGATTTTCGGGTTTTTTACAGACGAAAAATAATACAATGCTTATTCTGTTGATACCAACTCGACCTATTTTGTTAATCATGTTGTTATATACTCACAACCTATTTCAACGACCTTCAATACAAATAACGTTACGGGTATTTAACAAATTCGCCCGTGATCTACTTTACTTATCTTTGATCATAAATTCTAAAGTACGTTGAAAGAATAATAATTAACATTATAATATCCACTACTTTGTTTAATTTATTAAATTACCCAACTTATTTTTCAATGCGAATTTCTTTTAGCGTCAATTTAGTCTTTGATAGCTTCTTAATCCGAATTTACAGAGAATAAAAAAATGACCATAACATCCAGGCACCATTCTTTTGACGATCTAAATCCCTGGCGTTTGAATAATGATATTGAAGTGGTCAAGCAGCATATACGGTGCTAGCAGAGTACGAAATAAAAGTAATAACTGCAAGCAAATGAAGATAAATGTCTCTATATTACGTTCATTTATGTTCTTAATCTAAAGGAATGCAGTTTTGATTTCTTACGGGTTGCATTCGCTACTATTGAATTACCGAATGCAAAAATATGGGAAGATGCGATCTAACATAAGACAACTATCGCGGAATGAAATTGTCGGATAAAATATCGCCAACTTAAGCAGTTAGCATAGGACCAAAGAGCGAGAGCATCCATCATGAGGTTCACTAATTAAAACGGGCCGAGAGAAGCCTAGAAATGAGCATTGCTAATGGGGGTCACCGTCAGCTAGAAGCTGCAGGAGTTTGTGGCAACAGTTTGTTGTTTCGTGGGCAAACATTGTAGGGAATAATTGATGCACGGTTTAACAGTAGATAATGAACGGGCTGAACTTGCGGTTAAATTACAGGGATAGCTTTAGTATTCAGACGCATTCACGGATGGTACACACGTTTCGGTCTGTCTACAGATGTTCCACTGTGGAAATTTGTGTATAAATGTGCATAATTATTGCGAGATTTGAATTCAGGGCGCATATCAAATTGTTTGGCTTCAGTAAAGAATTATGAGATGCATATTGTGTGTTGTTTGTATTTGCTTTTGTGTTTCCAGTTCGCCAATTTCTCCAATATTTCCCACAGAAATGTAAATAAGGGTTTTAGGAAACCGGGCTGGAGGTTTATGTGAGAAATGTTTCGCAGATTCGAAATCTAAAAATCTGCCAAAATGTCACCTCTATAAATATATACGGATTGACGTGTATTTATTGGCAAACAAAATTTAATAACACCTCCCGAAACATATCTGTCAATCAAATTCTAATGTAATCCATCTGGAAAAGGATATTTGGAGTTATTTGGTTTTCTGTTTTAATGTAACACTTTTCCTCCATGCGTATAAATGGGAGCGGGTAAGAAATATTGAGTCAAAGGAATTGTTCTGGATAAAACGTCAACAGATATCCCGCAAAAGAAATATAATATAATAAATCTAATTTTTTTATCCTTTAACAACATATTTCCAAAGGTCAAATCGTGGAGATAACCTCTTCAAGTCGTCAGACTCCCACAGATTTTCTGTTGTAGAAAATTCCTTTTCTTCTGGAGATAAAACCATTGGAAAAACCATTAGAAACTATAAAGAAGTACTAACTGAGCTTTAGATTTAAAGGGAAATTTAATTGTTTTTGTTTTAGTAGGCTTTCGTAATTCTTTCTGAATCGCAGACGTTTTATCTTTTTCAAGATTAGATTTTGTGTTGCCTAATGTTTTGTAACACAAATATTTTTATTATTAAGTTATACTTATAAACAAGCTAATATTTGATAATGTACGAGGTTTGTTTGAAAAGTTCAGACACGCAAATAAGGGCGGGCGCAGATGAGACACCTTGCCATGGGCAATATGCTAGCACTGGCCCTGCATAAATTTCAAATTCCTTTCGTTTCCATTTGCGGCCCCAGAAATTAGCTTTCATTCATTTTGTATAGGGTTACAGAATCACTAGAATAAAGCATTTTCTATTTAAAGTTCTGAATTTCTACAAACTATCTGTATCAATGTTAATCGAGGATTTTCGATAGCTGAACTCTGACTTTGTAAGGATATAAGGAATACGTTCTCTGGGCATATTACATGGGTAATATGAGATTTCAACGAAAACTTCTAAATCAAATGGCACATCATTTAAACGATCTCTTTGCTTTTATACACAGCTACGTGCATTTTCTCAAATCCATCAATTAGTTTTTGAGAAACCTCCCTGGTAAAAACCAGAAAAATCATATCAGTTCATTATTATGGGGAGGGGAAATTATATCGAGAATTATATTGTCTCTGTATATTATTTGACTAGATTTGATTTTAGATAAAAAAAGTATCTACATAAGAAAGTTAATAGACTCAATTACATAACTTCTGGAGATAATTGGCTAGCTCATGTGTAATCAAAAAGTTCTGAGTCAGCAGTGTTAATATCGTTTAAACATTCCCATATTTGTACAGAATGAAGGAAAACCGGACTGATCTTTTTGAAACGGCTTTTGGCATGAAACAACTAATGTACAAACAATGTGGGAGAGAACTGAAACGTTATGAACTGGAAATCCTAGCTCTCAGTGAGATTAGACTCACTGGTTTTGGAGAAACTGTTGTATTCGATTAGGACGGATGGAAATCATTAGGAGAGAGTTGGCATTCTACTTACAAAGAAATAGGAATCGAAGCCTATCTCAGAGAGAACCATAGTAGCTTGATTTAACACTAAGGTGAGACCAATTACGTTAGTAAATTGTTACGCTCCTACTGAAGCAGCGGAAGAGGAGGAAAAAGATTTTCTATGGGGAGCTACATAGAGTTATGACAGGAATTAAGAAAAAAAAATACAATCATTCTTGGAGGTGACATGAATGCAAAAGTGGGAAGTCAAAACGGTGGGGTAGAAGCAATGATAGGAAAACAGTGGTTGGTTGATATGTGTACAAGTTTTGAATTGGTCATTGAAGGGACGCTGTTTCCTCCATAAAACTTGTCACAAAATGACGTGGGTGTCATCTGACCACAGAACTGAAAATCAGATCGACTACATAGCCATTAGTAAGAAATGGATAAAGTCTCTATTGGGTGTCAGAAATAGGAGAGGAGGAGAAGTCGGATCAGATCACCACCTAGTCACAGCCGAAGTGCGTCTTAGAATCACAGTAATACTACGAGTAGAGAAGTTTACGGCGCGGAAACGAAAGTTTAATCTATCCAAACTTGAAATAGAAAGAGAGTTAAAGTTGAAATTAAGGAATCAGTTTGATGTCCTCGCAAATGAAGAAACGGAGGGAAAAGTGCTCGGGGTAGAACGGTCCTGGGTTACAGTTCGAGATTCCTATATTAAAAGTTGCGAAAGAGTGTTGGAATATAAGGAAAGAAGAAGGCAAAAGTGGGCCAAAAGGTACGTGGAAGACAATAGAGGATGGGAGAAAAGCAAAGGCAGGCGTGAATATCATCAAAACTAGGGCGGAAAATTCGGAGACGAACAAGATATACTCAGAGTTGAATAAAAGAGTGAAACGGAAATTCAGAAAAGACAAAAAACACTATTTTAAACAGCTAGCAGATAGTGCTCAGCAAGCATAATTCGAAAGAACTGTATAGGATCACGAAGATATTATCAAACAAAAATTGCTTCGTCAGTAATAAACCTATTAAAAACGAAAGGGGTTACCTTCATACTACACAAAAAGAGCATAGAGAACGATAGAAACAGCACTTCCAAAAAGTTTCAAGTCCGTAACGTCTGGCTGGGAAAATCGAGGTAGAACAAGAAGTATTTGAAGAAGTTCAGGATATCTCTACGACTTTTCTTTCCAGAGCAGAAATAGTTCAAGCAATTGATCAGTTTAAATCAGAAAAAAACTCCTCGGGTTGAAAACGTAACAGCAGAGGCACTGAAAGCTAATCTAGAGTTATCGGTTGAGATACTAGAGCCGCTGTTGAAAGAAATCTGGGATAGTGAAACTATATGGAATGGAATAAAGGAGTTCTGATTAAGCTTCCCAAGAAAGGTGACCTAACTAATTTCCATTGTTGGAGAGGGATCACGCTGCTCTCAGTACCTAGCAAAGTACTTGTCAGGATCCTTTTGAATCGTATAGCAGAGCATGTAGAAAGGCGCTTGAGGCAGGAACAATCTGGGTTTCGAGCAGGACGGTCCTGTAAGGAGCATATCAGCATTTTGATAATCATTATTGAGCAAGGAGTCTCATTTTCGGCTTTACTTACTGTTTATTGACTTCTAAAAGGTTTTCCAAGAGCAGAGAAAAGTTGTGGACGTCAATGGAAGCATTCCTCTGAAGATAATAAAGATGATTCAAGCTATGTACAAAGATTATACAAAGTATTTATAAACGTCTTTGAGCTGCGAAATCATGCTTGCGGCTACATTTGCCGCCTTTTGAAAACAGTATATGTATTAGAATGTCACTTTACACGCATTGCATTGTTGTTATGATGGTTGCCTAATCTTATGTTTCTTAAGAATTGATAATAACTAATTTATTAAAGTGTTACAGAACTCATTCTTTTCGATGGCAGTAGCTAAGAAGAAAGAAATATAATTACAGAATAAAGAAAATATGGTCTGCAATTTATTAATAAAGTGTATTCATACGCTCACACCAATAACATCAAAAATAAACGGAGTAAAAAAACAAATTCAGTAAATCATCGTTCATATTGTTCTCAAACCATGTACAATATTCTCTTCTACTATCATAATCTGGTAGTGTAAGTTCTTGCACAGTCATTATTTTGTAAGGATATAACTTCAGTTGTTTTTTAACACTTTTCTGGCCAGGGGATATTCACTTGAAGTGAGATTCTGCGAAATGAGGTTTGTGGATTTTCTTCGATTACTTGCCTCACTTCTTCGAAAGCTTCAACACTCACAGCAGCCCTTTCTTGAAGATTTACCCTTCTCAACAGATCCTGTTCTAATCGAATAACTACATTGTCAATGTGAGAAACTAAAGTGTTATCCGGAACATTTACATCAGGAAATCGGATTCTAAATTCATCTTTGCAAGCTTGAATAGAATATGTCCAATTTCCTTCGTGAACCACACCTTTCCAGAAATAAGACCTAACGATAAACGCGCCTTGTTGAACAGTATAGACCATTGTTTACAATGCTGCTGAAAATAAATTTCATTAATACTAACAGCACAAGAACAACTTTAGTCTTAAAAAAGACTTTCTCGTACAATAAGCGCAATTAGAGGGAAAACACAAGATTAACTAAATGCAGGAAAATGATATTTGCAATTGACAAATGACAAAGAAGCTAATACGTATTAGTTGTTGAAATAAATCAACCAGGCGACATATCAAAATTAGATTCCATAGCCAACATTTATGAACACTTTGTACTTGCCAAGTGGAACATATCGAGATCGCGACAACTTTACCTAAAAACAAAGCTTCGGATCTTTGACAGTAACGTCAAATTTGTCCTCCTGTATGGTTGCGAGACGTGGAAAGTAAACCGAGACATAAAAAATAAATTGTTGCCTTAGAAATCTAATCAGAATCTATAACCATAAAGTCTGGAATAAAACAAGGATTACTTTTCTCTTCTATCCTTTTTATAATGGCTTTAGACAGAATGACGAGAAGAGCCACCAACCGAAACAAATGACTACAGTGAGGATTGAATAAGCGCTTACAAGATCTTGATTTTGCTGACTATCTGTGCCTACTAGCATCGAGTTTTCGTGATATGGAGGCAACGTTGACGGATTTAAAAGCGGGACCAGCAAACATAGGCATGCGCATAGATGTTGCAAAAACTAAGGAAATCCGAGTCAATAATTTGAATCATTCGGCACTTCAACGGAACATACAGGATATTGAGCAAGTGAAGTAATTTTGCTATCTTGGTAGCGTGGCGACAAAAGATGGAGGAGCAAGCAGGGACGTCGAGAGCAAGATTGGTATGGCCAGGGGAGCTTTCAAACAACTTCGACCTATATGAGGTCTCGACAACTTCACCTAAAAACAAAGCTTCGGATCTTTGGCAGTAACGTCAAGTTCGTTCTCCTGTATAGTTGCGAGACGTGGAAAGTAAACGGAGACATAGAAAATAAATCGTTGCCTTAGAAATTTAATAAGAATATGGTGGCCAGACATTATTACTAATGCTGAGTTTTGGCATAGAACGCATCAGATACCAATTAATAAACAAATTTTGGCAAAGAAGTGGAGGTGGATCGGTCACACGCTGATGCAAGAGTCAGAGAGAATCCCACGGCAAGCTCTCGACTAGAATCCTCAGGGTAAGAGAGCTCAGTGTCGATCACGAATTACCTGGAGGAGGTCCATGCTGAGAGAAGCCAGGAGAATGGAAAAGAGTTGGCAGCAGGTGAAAGCGATAGCCGCAGAGATGGATGGGAGATGCTCCACCGAGGGGTAAAAGTCAAATAAGTCATTCTTGTACACTAATATAAGCTGGAGCATCAATTTCTCTAACAAATTTTTCTGAAATCAGCCTACTACAATGTCTTGGTAATAATAAAACTTCTAAATAAGCAAACGTGAAGAATGGATGCTAATTTTACTCATCAGAAACAGTTGCATTTAGAGAAAAATGTTGTTCCAGGGACAAAGGCTTTAGAACGATCTTTGCACACAACTTCTAGATCTCCAAACTTTCAAGTAGAAAACTACTGTCTTACTCAAATTCAGTTCTTCGGCGACTATTCTAACGGTTATTTGACGATCTCGGAAGACACAGGACAGAACAAGATCCACATTTTCATCAGAAGACGAAGTGGAGAGCGGGGGTCGTCTTTGAAGTTTACTTGTTGATCGTAGGTAAACTTCCTTCAAGGTCTCAGAGATTTCCTGGTCGTTCTTGCCCAGTTTTGCAAGAAATTGAATGTTGATGCTTTGCTGTTCAATGAGAGAGAGCTCCATGCCGACAAGGGAACGCGAAAGGATGCTGTTCAGTGAACTACTGACGCCACGTGCTAATGGAGCGCTTCGCCTCATACTGAGTCTAGTTCGGGTTGTTGAGAAGGGGAGGAGCCATCAACCTTTTATACCTATTTATAGGACAAATCATGTATAATTAACAATGTAGGATGATAGAAAAACGTGTAATCAATTTTAGAGAAGTGTTTAGATGTAAGTCCAAACAAATCAAAAATTAGACAACAACCCGGAAAATCAGAAAACTTCAAACTAGAGATGTAGTGGAAAATTGTGAACATGTGATGACAGCTACTTCTAAATGGAGTGATTCAAAAGGTATCATCATACTAGAAAGAAGAAAAAAATAAAAGTAAAGGGTACCGTGATGGTGCAGGCATGCAAAATAATTTCTTAAGCCGTCTTCGTGTGGTAAGCAAGGTGGAGGTCCCGAGTATTAATAAATCGACGTCTTTCAATGACACAGTCTAATCCCGAAAGACGTCAGCTTCAATTGTCTTATTTGCTACTGTGCAGTGCCTAGTCACCCATGGCAAGTGGCCTCATTTTTTAGATAACAACTAAGATTTATAAACTTGTAAAATTGCATATCATACTTGGGGATTTGCAGGTATGGATTTTCATAACGTTATTAGATGTCTTTAAATCCTGAGAAAAACACTGAAAATCTACTTTAAACACTCGTAGACACTAAATAACCAACAGATTATTAGTCCGAAATTAGGAATTATGTCATGCCATTCGAAACGTAGACAAATCTTGCGATAATCCGTGGCTACGCTGACTGTACAAAAAGTAGTATGTCTAGAATTCACAAGATTGTAAAGTTACAAGTCGAATTTAGAGACCTACAGGTTTGAGTTTTCATAATTTTAGTAAATGTCTGAATATTCTGGAAAGAACGCTGATTGTGTTTGGGAAGATACTGGGAATGTACTCTAAACATTCGTAGACACTAAATAGCCAACAAATTATTAGAACGAGATTACGAATTACGTTATGCCATTCGTCGGCGTCGACCTATTGACTGATTTGTTACCTTTGTGCTGCTTACAGCAGATAGCAACTCAAACATTTTATATTTCGTTAATTTTTTTCTTTTTACTTACTATAACATTATAGCATTACTTGCATTTAGATGTTATGATGTTATGAGTCGTTTTTTCATCATTTCTACACCCACCTACATATTTTGTAGGTATTGTCTACATTAATTTTAGTCAAGTTTATCACCAGGTATTAGAATTTGAAGAGATTGTATACAGTGCTTGTTAGATCAAAAAATATTTTAGGAATTTTGTTTCACAAGCACACAAATATCGATGTTATTCAAAATGAAGTGTGTTTTACGTGTAAACTATCAAAATTGCTCGTTAGCTGCTAGCTTTTTGAAAGTATTTTGTTAAAATAAACCTCAGTAATTTCAAACAAACATAACGATAACCAAAAGCAAAGCTTTTATAAAGCAGTTTTTCGTTTTACCGTTCGTACACGTGCTTACTACTTACTACAACAAAGTTAAAAGCCCGTTGTTTATAAGGTTAGGTTATAATGTTATCTTAATGTAACAAACTCATCAAGAATCTTTTCCTGGCAGCACTTGAGGACAGATTAATGTTATTTCAGTAGCGCAACTACAAAACATCTTAGTATACATATATATTATATATATACAGCACTTAAATACACTTTCATAACTTTAACCCTGCACGGGAGTAGGAAAGGTCAAAAGCCGTTAGACCCGGCTGTAAATTCTAAGATCATATTAATCAATACTGTGCTATCTAAACGCAATTGCAGTCGGATCGGCGCTATTATATATTTGTATGTGTAAGTATTTATACGTAGTATAAATTGATTTGTAGCATTTTTAGATGTTTACATCTTGCTTGCAGCTGCAGTTTGAGTTTTTGCTCTTGTTAACTGGAGACTAAATTATATCTTCTTGGAAACATAAAAATTGCTTTGATTAAATTCTTTAAAGTTTAACTTATTTAGCAATAAACTCAACATATGCTAATCGATAGAAGGATACGAAAAATAGAATAGAATAGAATATTAAAACAAAATTCCACTAAAGAAATAACAATATGCGAATGGTCAAGAAAGAAAAGTTTTCTAGATTCACAGCAATATATATATGTACGAGGGCGGTTCAATAAGTACCCGTGTTAGAAATGAAGACACAATTTTTTTCAAAAATTTTTTTTTTATTTTTCAACATAGTCTCCTTTTAGAAATATACATTTCTCCCAACGTTCCTGCCATTTTTTTAACCCCTCCAAAAAATAGGATTTGTCGAACTCTCCAAAACACGCCTCTATCTCGGCGATGACTTCCTCGTTTGAGCTAAATTTTTTTCCCGCGAGCCATTTCTTCATGTTAGGAAACAAGAAAAAGTCGCAGGGAGCCAGATCGGGTGAATACGGGGGGTGCGGCAGCAATTCATAACGCAATTCATGCAGTTTGGCGGCGACAACTCCGGATGAATGTGCTGGTGCGTTATCGTGGTGAAACAGCACCTTCTTTTTCGCCAAATGCGGCCGTGTCCCCTTCAATTTTTTGTCGAAGCTGTCTAATAACTCACTGTAGTATTGTCCAGTGATCGTTCTTCCTTTTTCTAAAAAATCCATGAGGATGACGCCGTTCGCATCCCAAAAAATCGTCGCCATGACCTTTCCGGCCGATGGAACCATCTTCGCCTTCTTTGGAGCAGATTCACCGGGAGAAATCCATTGTTTTGATTGTAGCTTAGTTTCTGGTGTGTAATGATGAATCCAGGTTTCATCAACGGTGACAACTCGACGCAAAAACTCCTTCGGATTTCGCTTAAATTGCTCCAAACACTGCTTCGAAGTTAACAGCCGCATCCGCTTGTTGTCCACCGTTAGCAATCGCGGCACCCATCGCGCCGACAATTTTTTCATCGCCAACTTATCATGTAAAATATTAATTGCCGTTCCGGTCGACACACCTACGGCCTCTGCTACTTCACGCACTTTCGTTCGTCGATCAGCGAGAATCATGTCGTGGACTTTTTGAATGATTTCCTCGGTAACCACGTCTGCCGGGCGTCCTGGTCGCTCCTCATCAAAAACGGATGTTCGCCCACGTTTAAATTCGTTGAACCAATATCTAACTGTGGTCATAGATGGCGAAGTGTCCCCATAAACAGCATCCAACTTTGCTTTTATCTCCTCGCCTTTTTTCCCATCCAAAAACAGAAAGCGAATTACCGAACGATACTGCTCTTTTTCCATCTTAGCTAAAATCACGAAACACGTCTTACTCAAATGGCTGTCAAATCCAAACTAACCTATCAATCAGTCTGCAATTTGTTATACCGTCGTTTGATAGATGGCAGCACACGATGATAACACCAACTTCCCTCAGGAACGCCTTCTGTCGTCAAACACGGGTACTTACTGAACCGCCCTCGTACAGATTATCTGAATTAGATATTATACGTAAATGGGATTGGGTTAAACGAATCTGTTCGTAGTATTAAAGATGTACAGTCAGAAACAAGGTCAATTCGTGGAAAGATCATTTGGATGCCAAGAAGACAGAAGCAACACAAAAACAGTAGCACAGGTTTGTTCAATTCGAAAAATACTGTGTTAATAAACAAACTGCCCACCTTCAAGTTTCGCCTGAAGGGTTTCGCGTGTCAACCGCCAAGTGATTTTTGCCTAATGCTCCGAATGACAACGCGAAGAGATTCAACGGGAACGTAATTTAACTATTTTTTAACTCTCTTAATAGATTCGTCAGAAAACCTTTAAAAAGAAGACGATATGGAGAAGCCTAAACGGTAATGTGAAGAACGAAACTGATTACATTATTACCAACGACGAGGCAATCTGCCAAGAAGTTACAGTCTTGAATAGATTTGACACCAATAGCTACCACCGGCTAGTAAGAGCAGCCATAACAATCAACACTGAATATGAGCGAATGAAACTACTGAAAAAACAACCTCTTCCACCAATCAAGGTCTTAGAACAGAACAGAAAACTATTTCAGGGTTCAATTGAGAGGAAACTGAATAACAAGGAAGAACTAGAACAAATGGAAATAGATAAACACACAGAACATACAAGTAATAGCCTACACGTAGCAACTAAAAAAGTTTGCACAAAACATCAAAAAAAATGATAACAAAATTAGTAACAGTACAAGACAAAAAAGAAACAAATCGAGATACTGAAGACTATAAAGCAATTAATAAAGAAATAAACAAGAAGATAAGAAAGGACTTACGAGACTACAATACAAACCTTGTTAAGAACAGAAATATGAAGATTTTACGAACAAAACGATCGAGAGGAAGAACAAAAATAGTTAAGCTAGAGAACAAACAAGGTATAATAAATCAATAACAAAGACGAGAGCGTAACCGTGATCCAAGACTTTTATGGACAACTATATAGTTCAAGATACCAAGAAAGTTCAAAATGTAGACAACTACGAACTAACAACAGCTCTCAAACAAATGAAAACGAATAGAAACCTTGGTGAAGACCGCATTAAAGCGGAAAAGTTAAAAACTGGAGGAGACAAGTTAAGAGCGAGTGTAAGGATATTCCCGAGGTGTGAAAATGCTGAGGTTGTCAATCACGGGTACTTACTGAACCGCCCTCGTGTATCGCAATATGGACCCCAAAGAATCTCCAAAACCTTTTAAAAGATTTAAATGACTTTTGTTCTTAATGGCACAAATAGAAAAATCAGTAATTCCAAATGAAATCTAATTTCTACTTTAAAATTAATTTTGTGGTTTTTATATCAAACGCCGGGCATAATTTCATTCGGAAATAAATATTTCCAAAAATAATTTAATCTCAAATAAATACTCTACTAGCTCAATTAAATCGGAAGTTTTCTCAAGTAATTTTTAAGCAGAAATTACATGTTTTTAGAAAAACCTTATTTTAACAATTTTTAATTTTCACCGAACTCCAGTTTGATCCAGTAGTCACAGCATTTACCCTCCCTTGTTTAAAACAAATTTTTCAAACCGAAGAAAAATTTTGTTTTAAACACTAGCTTTTTTCTTTGGTAATAAATTTTTAATTTCATTTAGTAGTGAACTTAATACTTAGTTTGAAATTTTGTTTTATTCATCAAGCACCTATTACTGAGAATTGTAAGAAACCCTTATTTTTGTTTTTTCTACTATTTACCGTTATCTAACTTTGTTTTTCTAAAACAGATATAGTACAGTCAACGAAGGGGTTATAGAGGACATGGAAAGGGGGAGAATGTTTCTCTAGAGGAATGTATTGGGGGTAGTTAGGAGGCAAAGATACTAAAAGTCCCCGCCCCTAGCCATGCCGTTTCAGGGGGGAGGGGGGTGGAAAGGTCCCTGTTTTCGGTTTCTTACTTATAACTAGGAAACGGTGCGTCGTACGGTAAAAAGTATTCCCTACAAAATGAAAGACAATTAAATTTTCTACAAGACTGTTTATATTCATTTTCTTTCTATGTGTTATAGTTTCCGAGATATTCACCAGCGAAGAGAGATAATTTTCAAAAAACTTTTTTTAGCCTCACATTTTTCGTCAAACTTGTTCTTCTAACTCCTCAGCCTTATGTTTTACAAAAAAGTCGTCAGACAGAAAGTTGTAGAGCATTGAGTCCCTTTTAGAAATTTGTAATAGTTACTAATTTATCTTCTACAGGTCAGAGGTTACAGCAATTTGAAGTTTTTGGATACATTTCGTGATTTAAGTCAATGAATGTCTAAAAGGGGGTTGTAGAGGAATTCTTCTCTTGTGGAATATGTTGCGGGTAATAAGGAGGCAAAGATACTAAAAGCTAGCCCTGCCGGCTTAGGGGGGGGGGTGAAAAGTTCCTCTTGTCGGTTTTTCACTTATAACTCGAAAATGGTGCGTCGTATGGTGAAAAGTACTCCTTACAAAATACAAGATAATTAAATTCCGTATAAGAAAGTTTATATTCATTTTCTTCTTATGTTTTATAGTTTCCGAGATGTTCGCCAGCGCAAAACTGTAGTTTTTGAAAAACTTGTTTTGCCTTATAGTTTTCGTCGAAGTTGCCCTTCTAACTCCGCAGCTTTATGTTTTCGGAAAAGTCGTTTGACAGGAAGCGGTAAAGCAATACAGTTCCTTTAGAAATATGTTTATTTACTAATTTATCTTCTACAGGTCAGAAGTTACAGCAACTTGAAGTTTTCGCATAAATTTCGTGATTTCTCAAGTAAGCTATACTTTCGTTATTATCGTTATTTATGTATTAAATGAATAGTGCGTGTTGCACAAGGGTGTAGTTTAACAGATTTTGTGGAAAGGTCTATAACTACTAAAATATTTGAGGTGTTAATTGGGCTATTGGCACACTCTGTTGTGATATTTTGACGCGACGTTTCGGAAGCTGACTCTACTTCCGACCTCAGGCGTTCGCCCTGACAAGAGAGGTTTGGTTTATTATTTTGCATTTCTAATTTACTTTTATTTTCTTCGTAAATCTTCAACCTCACTGGGGTTCAGGGACAATAATCACTAATTTGATTACTATGCTGGATGCTTGAACCACTGAGTTACTGGGGCGGTCTACTTATATAGTTTTATAAGTTCTATATAAGTTATGTGGCCTTTTTCAGTTTTCTACGAGTTCTGTTTTCCTCTTTGGCCACTGTTTGTGCGTTATCCCTTCTTGATGTTACTTTGTGTTCTTGAAGTCTCACCTGTAAGGGTCTGACCATTTCTTCTATGTATGTATGCTCTGCCACACTCGCAGTTCTTCGTCTGCTGGTCTTCATTGCTGGATTTGGTTTTGGTGATATTTTCCTAAGCGTTCGTGAGGATTTGAACGCCATGCGTATGTTGTGTCTGTTTCCGATTTTTCTGAGTTGATCGGAGACGCCCGGTACATACGGGATGATAGCTGTGCGTTATCTTTCAGCTGCAGCATCTCTGTCCGTTTTAATTCTCTGTGTTTTGGTTGTTCTCGGACGTTAGGTTAGCTGCAAGTATTAAGTTAACTACCATAGTTTCAGGATATCCATTCTCTCTAAGTGTTTGAGCTATCCTTTCCTTCTCCTTCTTCAGGTCTCCTTCTTTAGAGAATATTGTCTTCGCTCTATCATATAGGTATCTTCCAATGCCATTTTCACACTTTTGTGATGGTTGGAGTCGCAGTGCAGGTATCTACCTGTGTGAGTAGGTTTCCTGTATACGTTTGTTGTGAACTTTGAACCAAGACGTCCAGGAACGGTAGTTATTATTTAGACTCCACTTTCATTGTGAATTGTTGTTGCTCATAATTGGGGAAAGTGATGAACCCACTGCCATACCAAACTCCCGCTGGTAGAATTTGCTGCCTTGATACATATTGTGAGCAGCTCCATTATTGCTTCTACACTTAAGCTTGTTCGTACTTCCAGGGTGCGGTCATTTTCCAGCCTCCTTTTAACGATATTCAGAGCTGTTGGAACGTTTGGGAATAGGCTGACTATATCGAAGCTAACCAGGACATCATTAATGTCTAATCTTATGTTTCAAATTGTTTCGACCAAGTGTTCAGTATTTTTGACTGCTGAAGGGGGTTGTTCCCTCCAGTGTAGTTATTATGTCCAACAGAAATCTGGCCAGTTCATGACAAGGAGAGTTTCTCGAGCTCACAACCGGCCTCAGAGGTATGTTCTCCTTGTGTATCTTCGGCAGGCGTACTATAATGCGGAGTTAGTTTGCTTTTCTCTTGAGTCGAGAGCTCCTCTTTATGTCTGAACTGCGTTTGGTATATTCGTCGTTCTATTGATTGCGCAGGACCTTTGGGGAGTAACTTGTGCTCGCCATCGTCTAGCAGTTCTTGGATCTTACTATCGTAAGTTTCCGTGTCCATAACCACAGTTGCGTTGCAATCTTAATCGAGCTGTCTTTCTTTAGTGAGTTGATCGCTGTCATCTCTTCTTTGGTGAGGTTCCGCTGCACCTTTCTCTTCTTGTCCAGTACAGTCCTTGTTCTGTATCGGTACGCCCCTGCTTCTTCTGGGTTTAATTTGCAGGCTATTTCCTCAACTGCAGTTATCAAATCTGTTTTCGGAATATAATACCTTAGTGTTATCGCGTAATTTAGGCGTCTGTCTAGAACTGATTTCTTGATGTCGTGCCGTTCCTTGCTAGATATATTAATGACCGCGTTTTTCTGTGAACCTTGACGGGCGTGTTTCTGTTGCTTTCTTCCACCAGTCCCACCAGTTTTCATTTTTGAACATCTTTGTGCTTTTCTTTGGTTTTCTGGTAGCTTCTTGATGTAGCTAAGTCTACCCGGGTGTAGTCCTCTTCGAGCACCTTATTTCTGGCGTCGTGTCAAGGTGCTCGTATTTCTTTGTCGAGAAACGATGTTGATTTTTCTTTTCCTTTCTTCTTTCTGCAATTCTGGCTGATCGTTGGTTATGTATCGGAGTTTTCATGCGTAAACTTTTTGAAATTGGCTTTTTCTCCGGGCATTTGCAGAGGAATGTTAGATTGCGCGAGTTTGCTTAAGGTCTTTTTAAGCTCTCTAAGCCATTTATTAACTTTGGGCCCATACCGAGTGTTCAAATGCTATCTAAAAGTTGATGAGTGTGGATTTTCATTTGAGGTGTTAAATGGGCTATTACCGTACTCTGTTGTAATGTTTTAGCGCGACGTTTCGGAAGCTGACTCTGCTTTCGTCCCCAGGCGTTCGCTCTAAAAAGGGTGGGCGGTTTGTTTATTGCATGCAATAAAGAAATATTTTCTAATACCGCAACTGGAAGACGCAATACACAAATCTACAGTTATTTAAACCGATAGTTGAGAAGATTTATCGAGATAATTTGCAAACACATGCGCAGCTTTTTGAGGTCTTAAGAAGCAACACCAAATTCAAAAACTCACGACCAAGATATCAATAACGAAGGTACACAAGATAGTTGCAGTTGCAGCAGGAATGATAGAAATTGGGATCGACAAAATCTAGACTAAAGTCGTGGTCTTGAAAGAAGAGGTGGTTCAGGTGGTGAAGAGTACGAAATAATAAGAAAGGAAAAAGTGATATGGTAGAAAATATATAAAATTATAGAAATGAGCAAATGTTTAGCAATCAACAAGAAAGGAACGTTTGTTTTAGAATATTCAAGACAAATTATACAGTGCAATATGCCAAGATGATTATATTCCTCGCCGCCGCTAGAAACCAATCAGGAACAAATTGATCAAAGCCGAAATCTTCACATTCTTGTACCACCACAGTTATACGCACCCGAAAGAATACTTTCTTTTCACCGAGAGCTGTACACCCGAAAATTTTATATTACAAAGTTTATCGTTTATTGAAATTGAAATAAATGAGGTTAAGGTACGAGCTGTTGCTGACAATTTTGATAAGTTTAAAGAGAGCATAATATCAACAGTACAAGTAAAAAGTAGCCTCTTTGAATAGGGCCATGAAAAAAATTGCATAATAGGCATCGATCGTTTGAATCACCATCACATGAAGATTGGCTGTGAGAGCAAATGCATCTTAGTGGATAACGAGACTTTTTATTGGGCGAATAGTGAGAAATTGGAGGAGAAACTTGAATACAATGTAAATTTGATACAGCAACCATTGGAATATAAGACACTGACTTGTGGTAGAAAGATGGAGAAGATGAGAATAAACTGTGACGATAAACACAAAGATGAGGTCCAAAATTTGTTAATGAAAAGTAGTAAATTAATAGACAATAAAGCTACGATAGCAGAAGAACTGAATCACAGATTACAAATAATGGTCGATAAACCATTTAACTGTAAGACATATCCAGTGCCTTACACATACAAAAAGAAGTTAATGAAGAAATAAGTGTTATGCTGGAAAATAAAATAATCTAGAGAGCAAGAACTTCCTATATTAACCCAGTCGTTGTGATAAAGAAAAAAGATGAGTCAATAAGACTGTGTTTAGATACACGGAGATTAAACAAAAACAAACGAAATCTTCAATAAAAATTGACAGGGTGATGGGAAGATTGAAATAACAGCGTGTTTTCCAAACTCGATCTAAGAAATTCGTTCTGGCTGGTACCCTTACATAAGGATTCTAGAAAGTACACAGTTGAGTATCGATGGGTTTGTGTATCAGTTCAAAATATACCCTTTTGGTTTGTCATTATCATGCGCGGCAAAGGATATCTTTCAGGTTCGAAGAATCTTGCCTTCACTATATGGACAATATTCTGATCGAAAGGTGCATTATAAACAGTTAGAAAATGTACTACAGATATTAATGGAAGAGGGACTTAAGTGAAACATTGAGAAATGTAAATTTTACAAACATGTTAATTATCTAGGTTACGTTATCATCGCCAAAGGCATTAAAATCGACAACGACAGGATCAAAGAAATCACTCTAAACTATTATAAGTTTATACCGAATCTATCGGACAAAGCTCTTCCCTTATTTAAATTATTAAGGAAAAATACAAAATGGAAATGGGATTCACCAAGAGCAGAAGCTTTTGAGCAACTAAAGAAAGAATTCTACAATCATACTTTCTGTTAGTTAGATTCATCTAACTTTATCCTGCTCCGAGCATCCCCAATACTGAGTCCAGAAGTCTTTCGAAATGATCGAAATTGCTAATGTTCGCTTTGTTAATCGTCCACTACTTCTCTACATCGTCTTTCAACTCATAACTTGAAATATGAGTAGTTCTCATCTGTATCCTCATTGCATCAAAATGTGACTTTAGATTTTTAATAAAAGTTTCTGGGTATACCTCTATAAGATTTTATCCCAACTTACTTTGGATTTGGTAAGACCATTGACACAACATTCGTTTGATTGGGTGAATACTCTTTACTGAAATCTTTACATTTTTCTTCCATAGTTATTCTTCAAGTGGTGATGGGTACTAGACAGATCTCTAACTTGATCTCCTATTTGTTTTAAATTTTGATCAATTCCCATTATCTGTTCTTGATGTTAACCTAGAGTTGTATTCATTTTTAACATATCTGTTTTTATTTTCCCTACTCTATCTTCATTTTTTTCTTGATGTTTACTTATTTTCTTTTGCAGTTGTATTTGTTTTATTTCCAAGTCGGTAAAACTGTATTCATACAGCTCTAACCTAGTATTAACTTGCTCAACTATCTTTTCTTCCATATCCCTTTATTTCTTATTCATTTCATCTTTATTCGCTTTTATCTCATGTTTAGTTGTTATTATCTCTTGCTCTAGTTCATTATTAACCTTTGTCGATGGTGTCATTATCTGTTGCAGCATACCCATAATGTCCGTTTGTTCCATTTCATTTTAATTTCAATTATTTTCAAATGCTGGATAGTTAGATAATCTTAGGAGAAGTCATGAAGTAACATTGAAGTATGTCACGTTACAATAACCAAGACAAACTAACTAATTTTAATTAATTTATTCACAAAGCTCCATAACCTCCTAACCAGATTGTTTTGAATTCGAATAAAAAAAGCCTTGGTCTACTTTTGGGGTTTTTTAATCTAACGGCGCCACGTTGTGCGTCAAGAATATGCAACGGCATGGATCCCAAAGAATAAATGACTTTTATTCTCAATGATCCACATAGAAAAAATCAATAACTCCGAATGAAATTTAATTTCTACTTTAAAATTAATTTTGTGGTTTTTATCTCAAACGCCCGACGTATGGAAATAGACACTTCTAAAAATAATTTAATCTTGAATAAACACTCTACTAGCTCAATTTTTCAAGTAATTTTTAAGCAGGGACTAGATTTTCTTATAAAAACCTTATTTTAACAATTTTCAAGTTTTATCTTACTTCAATTGGTCCAGTATCCACAGCAATATATATATATATAAATTATATATTGTAGTGAATTTTTGGTACAAATTAAATTTGTACAGAACTTCCTACCATTGTGCTCAGGTAACTAACCCAAACTATTTGGGTTTGATCTTTGAAGATTGGATTCGTTTTCTATATAAATTATAGAATATATTGAGAAATAGATTTTTTTCTTTTATTTAAAATTAAAATTGTGTGGTGTGTTTAACGTCAATTTCAGTCGTCTTTGCCACTGTGCAACGCCCTGCTTTAGATAAGAAGTATGTCTAGAATTTGCAAAATTGTAAAGCTGCAAATAGTATTTAGGGTCTTACAGACATGGGTGTTCACAACGTTATTATATGTCTGAATGTTCTAGAAAAAACTTTTAAAATTCTAGGAAAAACGTTGTAACTTTGCTCTAAACACTCGTCAACACTGAATAACTAGCAGATTATTATGAAATTGGGAATTATGGCCTCAACAAGGAAATATACATTACTCACAAAATCGGACATTTCTGGTGATTTGCAGTTTACCTCAAGCTTTAGAATACTTTTATATTCCTGTTTTTCAGTATAGAAAGGGAATTGCCTAATCCAGGGGTGTTCCATCAAAACTATTTGAAATGTGTTATAAATCTCTGAAACGTTTTAGTAACAAATTGGATTTTTAAAAGTGGATGCAGGTTTGAGCAGCTACTCTGAATACTAGGTTTTGTTTTTACTTTGACTCTTTTATCTTTTGCGCTATAACTTTTCTTGTGCCATATATTAGCGTAGATCTGCTGGTAGATAAATAAATTGAAATATTTCTTAAAAGTGTGCAACTCCTTACTACGCCAAAGCCGCCGACTGACTAGTTGGGTATACTATCAATTAAATTTACTTATTGATACTTCTAATTTCTTTCAAATCTAGAAAATAAATTTGTTGTTTTTTAATACCTACTTAAACTTCGATTGAAATTAGTTAATTGGATGTTTTTGTTTCAGGTAAGGTTTCGATTTAAATATATTCACTGGGAGAAAGGTAAGGATTTTTTGAAATGCTAACAACTTGATTCAAACTCGTTTAAACATAAAACTAAATGATATTTAATTATTAATGAAATTTTCTGTATAATTGCGTATACATAAATGGTATACATAGTCAACCATCAAAAATCATAAAGCGTTTAGTTTTATATTAGAAAAATGATAATCAAAATCCGCACTTTGCCGCCAAGTTCCCGACAGGGCCGGCTTCAGGAATTGAGGCAACATACAATTTTGCATTACTGCATCTTACGTCAAAAAATCTTCAAAGTCTTTGGGCCTGGAATACTTAAAGGTCTTAAAGTAAGAGTAACTGTTAATACAAAAAAAACTTCATCGGTTTGAATAACTTAACTTATTCAATAGTCAAACTGAACGGTGCGTGAAGCCCCGGAAGTTCAAAAAGTCTAAACTTAAGTAGTTCAAATAACTCAAGGGGTACGCTAGATAGATTCAGAAATCTAGAACCCTGAAACCATAGCTGAATAGACAATTGTTTGATAGATATGTAAAATAGATCCCTATGGGGTTGTGCTCGCAGCAGCTGGAACGCCGGAGATGGGATGGGTGAGAAAACTTGATCTAAGAATAAATAAACTTAAGACTTTTTAAACACACTCAGGTTTTTCAAAAGGTGTCACAAATCAAAAGGGCTCCAGGAATCAAACCTAAAATTGTCGTATTCCCAATGTGATCCCGCAGATCGAAGAAGGGGTAATACTTACTCACACTCGATGCTTGATACTCCTGCTTAAATAAAATTACAAATACTGTATATACATAAAGGGCACAGCTAATATGCACCACAAACTTACACACGAATATCAAGATCCGTGGTCGCTTCAGCCGGGCCCTGGATAACAGCAAAATGCTGCTACTGAAAGGAAAAGCTCTTAAAGGCGACTCACTTTACTCGCCTCTCTATTTCAATGCCTAGTTCATAATTAATTTATACACAAAGCAAGCAGTGACCTGGTAACCATCACCAAAGGCTTGAAACAGCAAGGGAATGTTTATGATGTCGGGGATCCACTTACACCTTCGAATGGCGTCGTGAATATTAACAAAATATCTATTCGTTATTAACGCAAAACTTTACTTAAGCTTTGGAGGATCGTTCGCTCATTCTTTAAATTCTCTTTACAAACTAACAGTGTCTAGTATTAACACAAAGTTCTTTTCAAATTATAGGGAATGCTAATCGAAGTTTCAACAGAACGAAATCGAAGTCCCAAAATATCAATGAACGATAGAACGTCTTACTTGACTTAAACGGCTGGCGAGATGGTCAATGACCCTCACATACTTCCATGGATGAAGCAATGCGCCAAAAATGTTTTCTTCGTTTACACAACATTGTTTAAGTAGGAGAACGGCGGTTCACACTTTTGCGCCCAATTTCACAAAGCTATTAACAAATTTTCACTGCTGTCAGTTGAGCTTTAAAACAAAATAATTATTAAACGACAGTTTTTCAATCACCAAAGGTTCGATGCTCTCGAGTATTATTAATATTTAATAGGTCTTTAAACCGAAAACAAAGGGTGGCATCGTATTTACAATCCCAACATTTAGTTGGACGGAATTGTACTTAAAATTGTTTATCCTATGAAATACAAACTTGGGGGATTTTATTCTCAACTATTCGCAAGATTCTGAAATATATCTGATTAGATAATCGTAAGTAGCCTAAACAAAGGAACCACTTCCAATAAGCTCTAATAAATCTTCAAACAATATAAATTTGCAGTAGAATATTTTAACGACGACCCGCTAATGCTCGGGGGTAGATCTGCTCTCTCTATCTGGCTGACTCTGTCTGCCCTTGCGAGCTTTCAAATTTGAGCTAAGCCGACTCAACTTACGACAATGCCTAGCTAGTGAGTGAGTAACACCGTTGTCTTCGCAATAGAATGTTTTTGCCTGTCGCGACCTGCAACGCACCAAGACAACAAAATTAAAAGACGGGATCACACAGGAACCATGTATAAACACAACACGCTCCCGTATAAGGTGAAGATTAAATGTAAATTAACCCACATTAAAACAAACTTTGGCTAGAACAGCGTCTGTACAATCTGCACAACTGAAATGCAATAAACGATTTTACAAAGAAACCACACGTGTGCTTTAGATAAGCAATATGTGAGATAAATTGACAAATAATTTCAATCGAAAGTTTAATAAAAGAAATAACTAAATATATCCGTAGAATCACAAAAACAACTTTTCCATTTGTTTTGCTTTTTTAAAATTAACTGTTGATGATGATCTACGATAAAGTAACTTTTGTCAATATTGCTTGTTTCTATCGAGATATTGTTAAATGAAATCCAATTTGCTGTGGATGCTTTGTTTCCATCACCTGTATCTATCTTTTCAAATTAATCTTGTTTATATCTTTCATATTTTACTTTATTTAGTGTAATCCACAAATGATACAGATAAGTGTTCTCAATGCTCTGTATAGTTTCCATAGATGCAGCATTTTCTAAAGCTTCATATAGTAATAGTGCAAACTGCTCTTGTTTAATGTTTTCTTAAGAATTTGCAACTCTCCAGTTATAAACTGTGGTTTTCCATGTTTCTTTTAAGCTATGGAAAAGGGCAACATGTATTGGTTGTAGCAAGTGTGTTATGTTTGGGTAAAGTGGGACAAGTTCAATTTTTTTTCCTTTGCAAAAGTTGGTTAAAGATAAAGTTAAATGAGAGGTATGTCCATCAACGAAAAAGATTATAAAGAATTTTATTTTATTTTCAATAAACCGCGGATGGAATGCGTTTGTCACATATTTATAAAACGTTTCCCCCGTCATTCAGCTAATTGTAGATTTGATTAAATGTGAAATCGCTGCTGATATTCTCTCATAAAAAAATAGAATCATTGGAGGAACAAGCTGACCAGCTGCATTAGCTGTAAAAGAATCTTACTGTGTCATTCAAACTTACTATTTATTAGAGAAGTTAAACACTCTTTTTCGTCATTCGCTACAAAATTGTAGAATGATATTCCGAACAAATACTTTAGAGCTCTTAGGGGAAAGAAAAAACTACGTCTCGGCATTCTAAACTCTTGTAGGATCATGAAATGCGTCTAATAAGCTATTTTTAGTAAAATACTCAGTAATGTCTTTAAATTTAGTTTTAATGTCTTCTTCACTCACGTTAAAACCTGCTACTTGTTAAATTTGGGGAGTTTTTACAGATACTGCTGGAACAACTCGTACCAATGTCTTCCCGGACGGTGATTGGGATTTTATTTATTTTTTTAATTAATAACTGAACGCTATCCACCAACTGGTCTTAAGTAACAGGAAACCCCCCATTACCCAAAAAGATCATCCACTTAACCGGTGCTTCTTTTTCCTCAACGGTTAGCACTGTTGGGGCACTAATTTTTCAGAATAAAATTAGAGATGAGTTTTTCTCAAGTGTCTGTTATGATATTATCTAAGCTGAAGAGCTTTCATTGCAGTTTTATTTAAACTATCTCAAGTAAAAAAAGGTAATGAATATTGAGAAGATCAAAATGCACGTCCAATCCAGAACTTGTCTATCCAATGCAAAAATTATTGAAGATTATCGATGATTTTCCTTTCCAATTCCCTCCTAAATGGTTGAATACGGGAAAAAACCATTTTTCATATGTTCTTTGATGTAAAAGACTGTCCCAGGAGCAAAAAACCGAAAATTTATTCATTTGCGTTTGATTACTTTATATTACATACCGCATGGAAAGCAAACGTAGGAATCCCACCCGACTGCAATTTAAACAGATAGAATTTCAGACGCTAAACAATGGTTTTTTCTTAAAAGAAAGCAGTATGGCAAATAAGCTTGGGAACTTCTAGTTAGGCGAAGAGAATTCAGTTTTACGCATTTCCATTGTTTAGAAGTGAAGGAAAGCAAGATATTTCCATTTTATGAAATACTACGACATACTTGCAACGTTGTCAATGTAGGTGGTTAAGGGGATTGAATCATGATCGACCGCTAGATATACTCAGTCAGGGAAACTATAGAAATATGAACTTTATCATGACGTTCATTGCGATTCTCTGAAGGTAGCACTAGTTTTAGAAGCTAGAGGAACTTCAACTCTTCAGATTGGTGGTTTGGTTGGTGAAGAAAAATTTGCTGGCAATTATCCCAAGGTGTGATGGTCGTGGAGATGGAGACATGGCAACAAAGACCAATTTTAGAGACACTACTTTTGATGGATGGAGACTGAGTAGATGACGACGATCTGCGTCAACTTGATGATGATGATATTCCAAAAAAAAAGCAAGGACGACCATTAAAGGAAATTTGGTTGGTCATAGACGCAGAATGAAGATGAAACAGTATAGGAATGGAGCTACAAGTCAATGATGGACAATTCGTAATTATGCTAGATGTCAAACTTTGGTTGCTCATCGTGTTGATGACGGAAGAGGGCGAGCTTGATAATTTCTCTTCTTCTGACAATTATGATAATTGTTGGAGCTGCACAGGAGACAAACATTAAGCCGAGTTTATTGACAACATATGCCAAATGCAGGATACTAAACTGGAACAGTCGCTCTTGAAACAGAAAGTGGAGGACGGGTAGTAACTAGATAGTAACTATAACATAGATAGAGCATGGGAAGATTATTTCAGAAAACTATTGAATGGGGAAGAAAACAGTAAGAAGAAGGACAAACTTAAGCTCACGTGCAAGAAAGAAACGAAGATGAAGAAGAAATGCATTCACCGGACTTGGAAGAAGTACGATCAGTTATAAAGAATCTGAAAAACATTAAGAGCGGAGGAAGTGACACAATCGTGGCAGAAGTCATAAAATACGGAAGGAAGATGGTGGAGGAGAAGATACAAAAACTAATAGAAAAAGTGTAGCACGAAGAAGAGAACTGGATGTAGTAATTACAGAGGCATTGCGCTACAAAATATACTGTACAAGATATTTGCCATACGGCCGAGAAATAAACTATCCATAGAAGCAGAAAGCATAATCGGAGAATATCTGGCGGGCTTTCGAAAAGGGAGATCTGTGACCGACCAGATATATACGTTAAGAGAAATACAAAAAGAAGCTGGGAATGACAAGTCGACACATATTCAGTATTCATCGATTATAGCTAAGCCTATGACAGTATAGAAAGAACACAACTTCTTTTCGCATTCCATTATTTTGGCATAAATAAGAAACTGATCCGGCTAATAGAAATGACTCTGCAAAATACAATAAATATGGTCAGAGTTAGCAACCGGCTCAGAAATAAATTTGAAGTCAAGAGAGGGCTTAGACAAGGGGATCCCATATCAACGCTCCTGCTTAACCTGGCTCTGAAGATGGTAATTCGTGACACAGCAATAAACATATATTCCACAGAAGACATCAATGTCTGGCGTACGCAGATGAAATAGCTCTAATAACACAAAGCCAATCAGAACTTAAAGAAGTAACAGTAAGACTAGTAAAAGCTTCACAGAAGATGGACCTAGAAATAAACCAGGAAAACACAAATTACATGGCATGGACAAGTGCTGGCCCAAGCCCAGGGGAAAAGCATCTCAGGATCCAGATTGACGAAGAGAAAAGCTTGAATTTTGAAGAGATAGATATAAATTAATCAGAAATACAAGCGAGAATAGTTGGAGGTAACAAAAGCCCGTGGATGCTGAGAGTGATACTGGGAAATAAAGTGCTATCTAGAAAGCTAAAAGAAAAAATATACAGAACTGTAATAATCCCAGTTATCACATACGCAAGTGAGACATGGGCACTCGATAAAAGTGACGAGTTGCGAACAGCGGTATGGGAAAGAAAGATACCAAGAAGAATCTATGGAGGGAAGTGTGTTGATGGTAGATAGGTAAGAAGGGCGAACCAAAATTTACAAGACCTGTATCAGGAGCCGAATATCGTGGGGGTAATTAAGGCGCAACGAATAAGGTGGTTGGGACACCTGGTAAGGGTGGTAAATGTGGAAGGGGAAAACGAAAAATCAAGCGGAAGACGCAGGTTCTGCAGGACATGGAGGTTTTCTATTTTTATAAAAGTAACTCTGTAGAAAGCGTCGTTTCCCAAAACCTTTCAAGTTCAACGGTCTAAGGATCTAATTGCAGCGCATTACTCAACAGAAATTAAGTCTTTTTTGTCATGTAACTTTTGTCCCTAAAGTACACTGGCTTTGAAATGCAGAATGTCAAAGTTTAATGAGGCACAAGGAATTTTGACACCCTGTATCTTAAAACACCGAACTTTAGAAAAAGGAGTTACAGAGCAAAGTAATTTCCGTCGAGGAATGTGATACAAGTAATTGCTTTCTGTTTTTAAGATGCCGCATGACTTTGCCAAAAGCCGTTGAACTTGAAAGGTTTTGGAGAATTCAATTTTACTAGAAAACGATGCATTTAACGAAGAAAACGCAATAGTTGTCTCGTTGGCTTAACGTTTAAGGCTGGCCCTGGTTTTCGATATTTTAAATCTAGGATTTATTGCATTCAATATGAAGGAGTACTGCCTTGATTTAAGAGACAAATATTTTTAAGATGTTAACAAAAATGCAAGTGCAGAAGTTTCTCTTTAATAATAACGTACTATGGCCGGCCGTTATCTTAGCATAATTTTTAAGTACGTTTACTCTATGTCAAGAAATCACACTCAAATATCATTTGGAAACCTCAGTACTTCTTTTGTTGAGTAAGAAAAATTTTACTTTGAGATTTTAGCACAAAGCAAACAAAAACCTGATTTTTGATATTAATATATCTTCAAGCAGTTTGCTTGATGACTGTTCTCAGAACTTTCAAGAGTGTTTGCTTCTTTTTTATTCTTTATTGCGATATGCAATAAATTTGGTTGAGGCGGTCTTTTTAGATTTATTTTAATTAAATAATAGTACAATTTTGTTGTTAGGCCTCTGGTGTAAATTGTCGAACAACCAGCAACTATTTTGCGTTCTGGTCCATTTTATAGTTTGCACCTCCGTCTTTGTAACAACATTGTCTTCGGGGAATTTCAAATTCGGAATTAAGTTAATTTGAGAAGAGTTTATTTTACGATCTAATGTAAAAGGTACCTTCAAGCTAGTTACAACATATGATGATGATATTTTGATCCGTTAGGGATTTTGCTGTAAAGATGGTATATGACGACCGACGAGGACACTATATTGGTATATAGCTTTCAGAGTTTCAGACGCATCGCACATGTGCATATTTTATAGGTCTCATAGAGTACTAAGAAATACACACTCGTGAAGTGCCCGTGACAGAGTAATTGCGAAACAGACGCAGCCCCGGTTCACGGACAATGTTAAAACCGTATATGGTTTGCTTAGGGGTCAATAAAATACTAATAAATGTGATGTATTGTCCGAGCCGCGTCTATGTTATGCACTTGCACATATACTCGCAACACTCTCTTGATTATACGTCCGTGATAATTTGTAGCCTTTGAGCCCGACCGTTTAATTTATATACTTCGCATAATGCTATTACGGGGTTTGATTACATACGGAATATATGTTTACACCTACTAGCACACGAGTAAACGTATTGTAAATTACTTCAAATGTATATGTGGGAATTGAGAAGTTATATTTGCGTTACACTACAACTCCAAGAAGAAGGTATAATGGTATAAAGAGAGAGAGTTCATTTTGAAATGAGCATCAAGCTCGAGCTGCACGCTAATCATTTCTTGAAAGGCGTTATACGTGTGGTCTTTTTATGTGAAACGTGCATTTCCATCGTTTCCCTGATTAATTTATTATATTTTAAACGCGCTCATGTTGCTAAAAGAAAAAAAAAGAAAGACAAATCGTTAACCTCATCGTTACTCTGTACTGAATATTTCTTGTCTATTTTTTTGCTTTCGCTATCCTTAATTACTTTTTTACTTTCTGATTTGAGTTAATTGTACTGATCGTAATCTCCATAAAGGGATTTCCAGTTCGTTATCATTTAAATTACTTACAAAATTTTCTTTTGTTTTGACGTTATTACGCTTGTCATTGATGATATGGGACAAACCTTGAGATGACTTAAATTTGCACATCCATTTTTAAGTTCGTTAATCAAATTAGAAGATTGTAAATTTGACCGTTTATTATTTAGTGTGCTCGATAATGTATGCATGTTGACCAACAGAGCAATCGAAATTTAATTATGTTGGTTTAGTTCTGTAAATAAGATGTTTTGAAACGTTTATGCAATTAAAGTATACTTAAGAAATTGAGGTTAAATTATTAATTTTGTTTTAAGGATTAGTTTTTCGTTCTGGATCAATAAAATGAAAATTTAATTATTTTAGTGAGCTGTTGAATATCATTACTATATCCTGCTGAGCGATTGCGCATGATATAGTGACTAGTAGTATTCGGAAAAACTAGTAGGTACCATTTCCAGTCGATCCCACACATAGAAAATTGCACTATCAAGTAGAATGGAATAGAATGCAAGATTGGGATCTTAAGGCAAGTTAATCTAGAATTAAAAATATTTCAATAGATTATTTGCGAAACAAGAACATGTGGTGTGAACCCTACGTAACCATAAAAATCTAAATGGTAAGTGATCATTGTAGAAATTGATTATTTATGGAAATATCAAAAAATGTTATTGAGAAAGGTTGAAAAGAAAGATTATAACATTATTCTCAACTATGCGGAATATTCCATCAAAGCGTAACATGAAATTAAAGAACCTTGGCAATAAGCCAATAATTTAATTTTTTCTTGCTGAGAAATTTGTTTTGACACCAGAAAATTTAGATCCGGAGGCTAAATGTACTCATTCCTGCTGTAGAGAGTGTCATAAAGTAAACAAAGAAAAATCGAAAAACCGTTCCACCTCAAACGTCAGGATAGCCCAAAAGTTTTGTTGAATTAAAATTGTAGCCGTTTGAAAAGAACGAGTGAACATCCCAAAACTGAGACCCGGAACAACTCGAACCCCAGAAGTGTAACTATCACTGATGCCATGCTCAGCTACAGATATGCCTGCAATAACAAAACTTCTAGAAGTAATGAACGAAACATTTAGGTTGTATGTGATCGTTGATCGCCCAGAAGAGTCTTTGGTATCGTAGAGTTACAAGTTGATACGGCACTTGTAAAATTTAAGGTTTCCGTTTTGGAGGTACTGAAAGAAAAAGACAACCTGGTTTTATTGGAATTGGATTTGATTCATCACAGCCAAAACCACGCCACTAGTTGAGTTAGTGCTCAAGCTAGATGCTTACTCGGCTCAATCTTCTATAAATTCAGTAAATAGCCTTTTAGGTTTTCTCCAGAAGTAGAATAACTTAATTTGAAAACCGAAATTTCTTTGAACTAAAAATGACACAATTCTAAGGATGTGGTCGTGTTGAGTTGAACAAAGATTCTAGAAGGAAGAAATAAAAAAGCAACAAACTTCCAAACATGGAAATATAAAAGAGAAGGCTAAATGATCTCCACATTTACCACACTTGATGCTAGTTGCAGTCTCGCATGACAATGTGTGATGGAGTCGACCAATCAACCTAACAGAACTTCAGTAAAAATCAGTTTCTCTTCATCTAGTACAGCCTCGACATTGTCGTTGCTGGGAAACGACGAAAGACTGAAGTTACTTACTTGAGTTTTGAAAACTCTTTGCGAAGAAGATTCGTATTGCTAGGGGCTCGTCTTGTTGGAAGAAATACAAACAGTAGTGTTTCTGTAAACGGTCACATCTGTAACTCATAGCCTGAGCTTATGGAATCCTTGGAATTAAGCAAGCATTGATGCCTCTTACGTTTTCAAGATTCATTTTGAAAAACTGCACTCTCATTAGTATGGGCCGAGCCTTTTAGTCGCAACTTCGCACAATCCGTCCAGAAGCTCGGGTTTGGGTCGGACCGGGCCTCATTTTAAAAATTCATCGGGTTTTACGGGCCTACATCGGCTCAATTGACCGACCGTTCAATCCTGTGGGGCCGTTCGGGCCTGTCAAGGCATTCAGGCCTGCCGGACCGTTCCGACCAGTCGCGCTTTTCTAGCTTGTCAGGCTTATTAGGTTGTTCGGGCTTGTCGAACCTGTCGAGTTTATCGGGTATGTCGGGGTTTTCGGGTCGTTATTTTTATACCGATTCAAAGCGGACCAGATTGAGATCTCTTTCGTACTAAGTCAGACGGGCTATTTTCGTACTGAACCGCACCAGAGGATTGTCGTACTCACTTAGACAGGCGTTATCTTCGAGCTCACTCGGACAAGCATTACTTTCATACTGAACCGAAGAGGAGGATTTTCATACTACACCAGACAGAGAAGTTTGTCTTACTGAGTCAGAAGAGCGTTATCTTGGTACGGACTGAGACGGGCTTTATTTCTATAATATTTTTTTTTATTATGCTATAGAAGCCTGCACGGGCCAGGCTTCTTGGTCGGGCCTTTTTCAAAGCTCGGGTTTAGGTCGGACTGAGCCTCGGTTTTTAAAGAGTACGCTGGACGTATTGGGTCGTTCGAGCCTTTCCAATCATTCAGAGGTCTTGAATCTGCCAGGCTTCCTGGCCTTGTCGGGTCGTTCGAGCCTCTCTAGTCGTTCAGGGGCCGCAGCCGTTTGGGCTGTCTAATCGTTCAGGAGTTTTGGACCTGTCAGGTTTCCTGGCCCTATCGGGTTGTTCGGGTCTCTCAAGTCTCTCAGCCCGTTTGGACATCTCGGGCCTGTAGGTCGTTCGCTTTTCTGGGCGATTAAAAGGTTTTCAAATTTACTCCGAGTCGTGTCGGGCTAGTCGGGTCTGGAAATCTCGGCCCGTGCAGGATTTTAATTCTCATTGCTACTTCTTGGATGCTGAAGAAAAGTCCTCATCATAAAAAAGACAGCTGACTCGATATCTATCTGCATTTGGAATTGTGAAAGGTGAAGTACCTAGAAGGAAGTGAAACGGTGGAGGAAATGCGCTAGTGGCACTAACCAATGTAGACAAGGATAACGATAGCAAGAACACGACGCTGGAAAACAGTTAAAGTTATTCTTGAAAAGATCAGAGCAGGTGAGATGGTGGTTACTTGATCACCAGGTTCACATTCGAAAATTGTATGGAAGGCTTGATTTCATTTGATTAAATGCTAGACTTGTTAAGACAATCTGAGTATGAGTTATAACGAGGATGTTCTTGCCCTGATAACCCCTTCTGAGATTTAACTGGCGACAGTGACACCATAAGCAGTACAAGTATCTAAGACACTCTTAGTACGTTCTAGTTCCAGTTCCACTGTCGGATCTAAGTGAATCAGTATATCGTACTAATAATTCTCCTTGTTGAAAATGTCGATGTAGGCTTTCGTTTTGTCAATTTGGATGTTGTACGGTTTGCTGGATATTCCAATGTGTTCGAACTAACACTTCAGACTATCCACCATTACATCGGCTTTAATAATAAATAAAAGTTAGTTAGTTGGTTGGTTAGTGTGGTTTTCATGACACAGATACAGGACAGCTTTTAAAGCTTAGATATTGTACTTTCATTTTGGTCTACTTCCAATGTACTACACTATATTAACGTGACCATGGGTCGTGTATAGAAGTTCTGTCTATTTAGTTCAAGTAAAAATTTGCCAATTACCAAACCTCACAGTAGGGGCGATATAACACCTCCCTGTCAGCATTCTTGAGCTGCCAACATCTCCAGTTGTGATCAAGCAGTTACCTGTTTCATGGCATTTTGTTCATCTACCTAATTGGCGTCTTCTGCTCTTCTTGTCGCCACAGTTGTCATAGATTTGAAAGAAACATTGTCCAAACTCTTTGACATCGAGAAAGATGCGTTTGGGCAATTTCCTGATTACCAATTGCATTCTTAATTCTCTTCATCGGTTGGTAAAAAGTTTGGTATGGTTCTTCCGATTACTACATTAACGATTAATTTGCAAAAATGGTGTGTATATTGATGAGTATGTAATAGATTTCTCATTGGAAAACTTAATATGCTTGCCTATAGGTCTGAATGCCCACGCCTGTTATTAATCATCTTTGGGTTCTAATTTAAAAAAAAAACTGCACCACACCATTTTTAAGCCGAGGATACATCCTGTTGTTAGATATGCTCTTAATGTTAGTAGTTTATCGGATTATAGCTTGCTTTCCTATGCTGCAAAAGATCTAGAATTATCCTATCTGATCTCGGTGCTTTGTAATGGTTCAAAAACTCGACAGCCTAAACAGTTTTCTGTTTGATAGCATTGTTTTAAATTTTTTATCGAGGTTTTGCTAGTTTTTATTTGCAGGGTTAACTACAGTGGAGTTTGGAAAAGAACTTCCAATGCCGTTCTGTTATTTCCTCTACATTTGGTGTTAGAAGTGTATCAATAACAACAAATTCTGCATGATTAATGCTCCACGAGTATCTTGATCTTGACTCGTACTCTTTTTGACTCCAAGGAAGGACCAGAACAAGAAATTTGGTATGGAAAAATATAGTAACAGAATAAGAAACACTACTGTCTTTCATGAATTTCTTGCCTTAGTTTCTTTTCGTTTTTATTCCAAAGCAAGACCAAGAAGAGTACTGGCATCAGAAAACCAAGACAAGAAATTTAGTAACAAGGCAAGAAATCTTGTATATGAAACGTTATTATGTTTCACGAATTTCTTGTTTTATCTTCTTTCTGTTCTGAATTCAAAACCAAACCAAGACCAGAAGTGTCATCAAAATACCAAGACCAGATATTTAGTAGCAACACAAAGTCTCTCGTCTTGATGAAACACTATTGCGTTTCAGGAATTTCTTGTCTTCTTGTTTTGGTTTCAAGGCAATACCAATACTAGAAGTGACATCAAAAAACAGAACAAGACAAAAAATGAAGTAACAAAATTAGAAAGACTACTATCTATCTTCTTCTTCTCTTGATTCCAAGACAAGAGAAGGATTAGAAGTGGCATCTCAATACCAAGACAAGAAATGTAGTAGCAAGATAAAAAATCTTGTCCTTACATATCCTTGTCCACTGCATGTTTCACGAATGTCTTGTCTTAGTTTCTTATTGTTTTGGTTTCAAGACAAGACCAAGACTAGAAGTGGCATCAAAAAACCAGGACAAGACAAGAACTATAGTAACAAGATAGATCTTGTCCTGTTGAAACACTATGTTTTGCGAATTTCTTGCCATATTTTCTTGTTGTTTTGATTTCAAGACAAGACCAAGACCAAAGTGGTATCGAAAAACCAAGACAGGACTAGAAATGTAATAACAAGGCAAGAAATCTATTTTTGATGAAACATTACTACGTTTCACAATGTTCTGTCTTATGTTCTTGTTGTTTTGATTTCATGACAAAACCAAGACGCATCACAAAGAAAAAACAAGACAATGTAGGAAATTTAAAAACAAGAAAAGAAATCTCGTCCTGATAAAACACTTGTGTTTCACGAATTTCTTGTCTGCTTTAGATTCAAGACAAGACCAATACTAGAAGTGGCATCATAAATCCACAGCACTTGATGAAACACTACTATGATTCACGAATTTCTTGTCTCATCTTTTTATTGTTTTGATTTCAAAACAAGACCAAGAGTAGAAGCGACTTCAAAAAACCAGTGCAGGACAAGAGATGTAGTAACAAGGCAAGAAATTTATTCTTGATGAAACATTACTATGTTTGTGTATTTTGCAGAATCTACAACAAGGACCTAAATGTTATCTATTCCGATAGGCTGATACTGCTCTCTTTTATAAGTGAAATTGACATGTACCGATTTTGTGCCATTAAGTCTTATTCTCCATTTCTTTCCAATGATTGATTTTATTCACTGAAGTTCGCAGCTTTCTTGCAGCTTCTTCATGGTCTTCTCCAATTGATAGAATAGCTTGATCATCAGCAATGTCTTCTTGAAGTTATGGAATATTATTGATGTATAATAGCTAGAGTCCTAGGTCCTAGTAAACTACCTTGTGGTACTCCCGTCTTGATTTATTTTAGCAGGGAATATGCCTCTTCTTGATGATTCTGAAGAATCTGTTTGAGATGTAAGATTTCAATAATTGAGAGTATTGTGTTAGTAATGCTCTTTTTAGTTTGTGTATGAGGCCTTCATGCCATACTCTATTGAAGGCTTGGGCTACATCCAGAAATACGGCTGAACACTTTTTTTCCTTCCAGCGCTTTTTCTATTAGTACATTGGTTATTCTATGTATCTGATTCAAGGTCGAGTGACTTTCTCTGAAACCAAATTGATGAACTGGAATGAGATTTCATTCTTCTATTATTGGTTTTAATCTTTTTAATAGGAGTTTTTAAAATAGTTTCGATAATACAGGCAACAAAGATATAGGCCTGTAAGATGAAACTTCATTTGTTTTGCTACCATTATGACTTCTACTACTTTCCAATCAAGTGGCACATACTTAAATCTAAATGATGCATTTATTAGATTGCTAATTTTCATTATTGCTTTTTTTTGGGAGCTGTTTTAATATTTCTCCTGTCACCAGATCAAATCCAGGGGCTTTTTTAGGATTAATATTTTCTTTTATCTCTTTTTGGACCTCTTTAGGGATAATAAATTTAATTTCTATTTTTTCTTGGTAGATAGCGTTCCATTCATCAAGGTCATTTTCCTCGTTTGGTTGGAATGTGTTTTCTAGATGTGCTGCAAAACGTTTAGCTTTTTGTTCATTATTTTGGCCCAGCTACCATCTGCATTTCTTATTGGAGGGATATGCATGGTGGGTTTTTTGAGTTTCTTGGTAGCCTTCCATAATGAATAGTCAGTGCTTTCAACATCTGTCAATTCGCTTAGGTAAGTTGCGATTGATTCATTTGTGTTTTTGTTTAACTGTGTTTTATGAGGCCACCTACGTCTTAGCTTTCTATTTTCTGAGATTATATCTCTTATTTCTTTTGGATAATTTTTTCCTTCTATTCTAGTTAGAATGGTCGAGGTATTGTTTCATGCTGTTTCTTGGAACTGCTTTGTAAAAAGTTCTACTTTGGCTTCAATTTGTCCTTTTTTGTTTTTTGCAGCACAGAAAGGTTGATCATTGCTCTTGCTCCTAGTTCGTCTTTGAAGCTTTCCCAATCAGTCATTCTGTTTGCTAACCTAGGAGATAATCCCTTTTGTATTACTTCTTCGCTGATTGTTAGAAGGGTGGGGGAATGGTCTGAATTCATATCCCATGCTTCTTTCATTCTTCAAATAGTTTGATGTTATATTCCTGAACATAAAGAAGTCAATCAAGTCAGGTATTTTGTTCACATCAGTCGGCCAGTAAATTGGCTTTCCAGTAGATATCGCATTGCAATTCAATTGTTTACAAGCTTTTAGTAATTCTGTACCTTTTGTAGTTATTAGTGTTGATCCCCATTCCGTATATTTTGCATTATAGTCTCCACCTATCACAAATGGGTTTCAAAACAAGGCCAAGAGTAGAAATGAGAAAGAAGGTGGTGTAGTATCAAGACAGGAAGTTTATTCTTGATGAAACATTACTATGTTTCACAATGTCTTGCGTTATCTTCTTATTGTTTTGATTTGAAGGCAAAGCCAAAAACACTACTGTGTTTCACGATTTTTTGTTCTCTTGTCTTCGACAAGACAAGAAATGTAGTAACAAGGCAAGAAATTTTGTCTTGATGAAACACTATAAATTACTTTCCTCGTCTTCTTCTTGTCTTGATTTCAAGACAAGACCAAGACAAGAAACAAACAAGATAATGTACATGTTTCATGAATTTCAACTCTTAGTCTCTTATTGTTTTGATTTTACGACAAGGCCAAGACTAGAGCGGTTTTAGAAAATTAAGACAAAACAAAAAAAGATGTTTGTATGTTTTACGAATTTCTTGTCTTATCTTAGCAAATTAGCAGTTTCTGTTTTCAAATGTGGTTTTCCTCTATTTTTGCAGGTTTTCTAATTTCCTAATTCCGAAACTCTTCAAACTGTTGAAACATTTCAACGTGCAATGATGTTTACTCAACTGCAGTGTTTTAACTAACTGAGGACTGCGTGTACTTAAATTTGTCGCATACTTAATTAACACCGTTTGTTCGAGCAATAACTTTGGTCCCCTGTGTATCACACACAACCGGAATAACGACAAATGGAAACGGTCCTGTGTTGACTAAACAGTCTAAAAATCGAGTAATTCAAAACATTTTTAGAAACACTGACCCAGCTGACACAAAAAATTATATTAATTATCGTTTACGTCTAATAAAAGATATTCAATTTACACCAACTATAAAACTTTGCTCTTTTTACGATTTTTCCAAATTAGAAGAAAAGTCATTTAAACAGTTTTACGGCAAAATTTATTTGCTTTTCATTTGCGAAAAAAACCAAAAAAAAAATTAGTTTCCCACAGATTAAAAATGAAAACCAACCAATTATGTCGTAAAATGTAGCAGATATTTATAGCAAATTTAATTGCCACAATAAATTCTCATTTGTTCGTTTTTCATTTTTCTGAAAACAAAAAGGCGACAAATTAAAAACAAAACAAAACAAAACAAAAATAATTTTATTTTGTTTATTATTTTTATGAATTATGAAGTACGTACTTGAAAAATAATCACAAAAAATATTTACAACTCTGTAAATTCGCGCATTTCGGGTAACATAATCTTTAGGCGAGATATCACGGCGTGATCTCCGAAGAGGGGACTACTTCAATAGAGTACGCAACCGCGCTGTCTCTGAACTTCGTGACTCCGGCGGACCCTCGTCCTTGTTCCAACACAACGAACAACATTTGTGTATCGCTGGCTTTCTGTGGGTGCGTTTCTTGCTCCGGATGCGCGAAACGTGTTTTCTATTTTTCAGCAGTATCTTGAAGGGAAAAAAAATCAATTTTTCATGTGTTTCGCGTCGTCTGTTAAATTGGTATATTAAAGTGGACTGTGGTTATTGAAAATTGTGTTTTTGGTGTGATATGTGTGTGCAAGGATTAATATTATGAGGATTTTGCAGTTTTATTGAGAAGAAAAAAGGGCACTACTATACTCTCGTCGGCTTTTTTGTTTTGGTTGCTGTCTCTTTGGGTTTTTTGATTATTTACGGCTATGAGGAGAATAAGTGGTGAGTTTCGTTGTTTTTTTAATTTATATTCTATCCGGTGTGATTCATTGATGATTATGATATGTAAATGATAAAAAGTTCGTTTCTTATCGATTGTTTAAGTAACGAATTAAAGTTCGTAATGTTTAGTGTGTATATGTGTTAATTTAAATAATGTTTGATTATTGTGTACTTGTACTTTTAAAATTAATGATTTAAATAGTGCATGATCTAATGACGTAATCATGTTAAAAGATGCAACTTGTTATTAACGATTTTCTTGCTGTACGACACTTGATAAATTTACATAACTTCTCTTGGAGTGTTTTAATGAATAAAAGATAAGAAGAGTATGCGTAATTTACGTGAATGTTATGCATATGTAATAGTGTTATTCCTTGCTCTTTTTAGTATAGAAACTTTGATTTCATATCGAACCAGATGTGGTGACCTTTTGGTCACCTTATTGAGAATATAACATATCTTTATTTCCAATCTTTTATGGAAAAAGACTTAATAACTTCAAAATTGCACTTTGATCCCCAATAAAATTCTTAACAAGCCAAAATTTATAAATATAATTTTTTTTTACTAATTAGCGCTGTAATAAACAACAAAAATCGAATCATGTATTTTCGTCGTTAATAATAATTCGATATCAAAATGCCGGATGTGGATTTTGTATACAGGAAGGTATAAAGGGATGTTATAGCAGCTGTGGGGCGCGGTTTAGGGGTGACTTTATCTCGATTCTCGTGGGATTTACCCACCTACTAACTTTGAAATATCGGGAATGCGTTAAAAATTTAAATTGAAGCTCATGTTAAAAAAAAGCGGATCAGATTTAAAAAAAAAGAATGTTTGTTATTACAAAAATGAGTAACAACACAGTATTGCGGTTATGTAAGCCCAGTCGTTACTTAACGCTAACTGTTTTAGTATCATAAGATTATTAGGTGGATTCCTTTTATATTATATAAATGATTTAATGATTTAGAGAAGAAACAGTTTATAAATTCACCTTGGATGACGATTTACAACTAATTGGTTAAATTGTTTTGTTTCCACCAATCAGAATAAACGATGCCTTTTGTTTACATTAACGACGCCACTCAAGCGCGAATTTTAAAATCGTTCTAAATAAAATTAGATAAAACCAACAATTTTGTAAAATTATAGCTTGTATCTTTTATAACAAAATTACAAAGAATCCAACATTTTTATTCTTCTTTTGTGTATTAGGTGCTCCAAACAAATTTTAAATAATGAACACGACGATGATGCAGTCAAACACGCAAAGTTAATTAAATGGTCGAAACCTTGAAAAAACGCCGATTGTACTGGCGATACAATCTTAACACACCAACACCTACCTACCTAATATTCTCAGAAACTGTAAATTTTAATCATTAAATGGCCATTATCGAATAATTATCACCTATTTACTGAAAAAAACAATAATTCTGCGCTCAAGTTCAAGACAGGAATTCCTTTCTCTTTCTCTCTCTCTTGTTTGGTTTCTCTTTTGTTTTTATTTCTTCGTAGTCGATTTTTTATGGGATAATTAGGCGTTTAAATGCGCAATTTAAACGCTAAAATATTATATTTGGGTTTTCTTGCACGTATTTGAGGTTATGTTACCACTTCTTTCTTTTGCTGCCCTACTTCTATGTGCAAATGTAGGTATTATGTGAGTTAGTTCTTGTTTTGGATATAAAAATTGTGCAACTTTCATTATTAGTTAATTAACGAATCCTATTACGAAGTGTTAATGTGTTTTATTTGCAAATTAAGATGGAAACTCGATAGTTTTAAGCGCTTATTTAGTAAAAAGACCGAAGATTATGAAAGCTAACAAATTATTGTTATGGCGGCAGACGGATAAATTTCGTTACCGTTTCGTGGATTAGACAGTAATAAATTTGTTACATTGAAGAACCACTTCTTTCTATCTTTTTTGTTTTACTAATAATCGTGTTATTTTTTTCCTTTTCTTTTCTCTTCATTTAATTTTTGCTCTATTATTTTTGTTTCTTCATTTCTTCTTCTGTTTTTCTACTGTTTTTTCCATTTTTCTCTAGTTTAATGTTTCGGAGTCTTTTACTTTTCGTTATTCTCCTGCTATCATCTTTATTGCTTATATCCAATATTCTTTAGATGTTTCCGTCGCTTACTGTTACTAGTTTGTTTTTCTCAACTCAATAATTGATCAATTCGATTGTTATTATGTTTGTCTTCGCTGTTCTGTATCTCTAGATTTTAATAGCAAAGCTAGCATTGATTTTCCGTGAAACTCTGATTGATATTTGATATGACAACATCCACAATACGGATTACAGCCCCACCTAAATCCATAAAATCCTAAATTGGTACCTAAAAAATGACTAACGTATAAAATATCTTCGCCTGCTTTTATCAAACACTCTCAGATTTCAGTGACAATACTGATTGCTGTCATTTTGAGGTTATGTCACCGAAGATAGAAGTCTTGTTGTATTTTTTGGTCAAAGTTTTGCTGTGAACTATGATGATAGTTTCAAACATAAGATTCAACACTATTATGTCTAACTAAACATAGGTTTCCAGTGCCGCAAATGTTTCACTAGTCATAATGTTTTTCTTCAAACATTTTATGAAAAATTTTAAAACAAAACAAGTTGCAGAAATTCTACAACACAACAGTGGCAGAGGACACAGACACGGTTTCATCCTCCATTTTGCATACCTAGTATATCACAATTCAAGTCGGTCACATATAGGACAACCATAAAAGCAGAACTTTCTGTAATATCTTCTGACCTTCTGGCTTTCATATTTTCTTAACAATTACATGAAATTATGAAACGGTGAGAGATCTAAGTATGGTATGCTACTGTTGAGACTAGAACTGTGGCAGTTCCATTATGGAGTAAACCCGAGAGTGGCCACATGCGGTAAGACGAGCTTGCGCCCTTTATTAAAAGCGAAGACGTATCAGGCAGCGCCACTCAACGCCTTTCGCCCTTCATTAGTCTTCTTTACTAAAGAGAGAGCCAACAACGAGTCGAGCTGTGTCCTCTCACACTTTTTTCATAGATCTGAAGTTCAGAAGCTAGCCCTGGAAGCTTACATCAAGAATTCGTTTTTTATACTTCATTTAACGGCTATTTACAGTACCAAACGATCGAGCTCTATTCTTTACATTTACATCATACCGCCTTCGGCGGCAACACCAACAATCTTCTTAGGAGAGAGCTACCTTACGCAAGCTCACCTACGGTAGCAAACGGTCGGCTTTCATAAAATGCCTCCTTTAGCGGCAATGCCTACCGTGAATACTTGGAAGGCTAGAAAATTTTGTTTTATGCCCTTTTGTTTTCTTCCTTTACGAGAAACTAGAGCGTTATACAGACTGAGTTTTGGGGGTCGCCTGTGACGCCCAACCCTCACAGTTTTTGAGTTTTCTAAATAACGCTAAAAACCTTAGGGAAAACTTCTATACATTCGGGGTTTACCTTTGGCGGGTGAACTGAAGACCATTTTACCAGGAAAAGTGTACACTCGAATTTCTTTGGTTTTCTTGAAAACTTTGAAAACCTTTTCAGGAAAAACCATTACTTAAAGAAAAATCACGCTTTCTCTTCGATTCGGGTCTCACGGTAGAAAAAACTCGAACTCTTTCTCCATGCCGCCTTCGGCGGCCACACCAAGAACCGTTTAAAAAAAAAGCTTTCATCTTTCAGGCTTTCAGATAAAGACAAGTCGCGCTTGGCGCTCCCATCGAAATTAAAACCGTTGGATTCCGCATTCTATGTAATGTTTCCTTCGTACTCGTATTCCAAGGCTACCTATGGTACCAAGCGATCGGACTCGGCCGTTTTCGTTATACCGAGATTCTTCTTGAGAGAAAGACTATTTAATGCAAGGTTTAAGTTCTATTGTAGTATAGTAGCAAATTGTCGGTTTTTATTCTCCGCCTTTGGCTCAACTTATATTACATTACGGAAGGTTAGAAAATAAAGTTCGCCGCATTCTTAAGTTTCGTTTTGTTTGCTTTTCTTCGTAATTTCTTTAGGGAACTTTAGAATGTCTCATGAATTGCACATTAAAGCCGTTACACTTTCTTGGATTTCTTAATAACGCTAAAACCACTACATAAAAAAAGAGTCACTTTTTGTACTTTCATTCGGGACCCATCTAAGAAATTATACACAAAAGTGTTCGGCTGTATATTTTGCCCCATGGCACCTTCGGCGGCAGTTTCAACAACCACAAAATTACACCATCCTTAACAACCTTCTTAAGAAAAAAAACTACTGAACGTAAAGACGCTTCGCGCCTAGGGGTTCGGCACTAACTAGTGTTTATCGCTATTGCGGTATTGCCGAATATATTTTGATATTACCGTATTGCCGTTTGCACGATAATATTACCGTCAGTAAGTAAAATCAGAAAAACTATTTGATGATATTGCCTCTATAGTGCCGGCAAAATGTACACCTATTGGCAGTATAGCAAAGCTTAGGCACTTTTGATATTGTAAAAACATTCAACAGCGCTGTAGAAATAAGAAATCTTAACTTTTCTATAATATCAATATTTGTTATCAATGCCTCAACAAAGAGAAAAAGTAAAACATTAGAACACAAAACGTGAATTTCACATTTCTGTTTGGTTTACTCGAGCTGCATTATCGACTCTTCCTAGTAATACCTAAGTTAGGGCCCTGCATGGGTCGAAATTTCCAGGCCCGGCCCAACACGGACTAATCTTAACGCGACGCTGAAGAAATCCGGTACCTGCTTGATAGTTAAGAAAAACCCGAGAGGTTGAAATGGCCTGAGAGGCCCGAAAGGGCCGAACGATCCGACAGACCCGAACGACCCGAGAGGGCCTATGTAAGTCCGAAAAGTTTGATAGCTTTTTAAACTGAGGCGTCGCTCGACCTAAACCTGAGCTTTATACCGCTCTGCGCAAAGAGGAGGCAGTACGAAACTTTCTTCGCTTCGGTTTAGTATAAAAATAATGCGCCCACCTTGGTCTGTACGAAAATATCGCTCGTTTGACCCAGTAAGAGAAAGTTCTCAGTGCAGTACGAAAATCCCCCTCTTCGGTTTAGTACGAAAATAGCATCTGTCCGAGTCAGTACGGAAAAGTTCTCGATCCGGTACAGTACAAAAATCCTCCTCTTCGGTTCAGTATGAAGATAATCCTTGTCCGGGTCAGTACGAAAGTAAGGCTTCGTCCGAGTCGGTATGACGCGACGCACGATGTGATTCAGAACAAAAATAGCCCGTCAGGGTCAGTACAAAAATAAGCTTGGTTCAGTGCAGTATGAAATTTGTCCGCTTCGGATTAGTACAGAAAGGTCTAACAAGCCCGACAGGTCCAAACGTTCCGAGAGAACAGACAGGCTTGAAAGATTGGACAGCCCCGAACGGTCTCAGTGACTCGTATAGACAATGAGAATGAGACTCAGCCTGACCCGAGTCCGAGCTTCGGAGCGGGTCCCACGAATGCCCGAATAAAAACCTGGCCCGTGCAGACCTGTAACCTACTAAAGTCCACCATAAGACACTAGTAATGGAGGCCCAGAATTCAGCATTTTTATTTGTTTATGTAAGTTGTCTTTGGTATGAATAAAATTTTTTGACTGAATTTCATGCTTTCTCTTTGGCGGATTAGCTGTAACCTATATCAAATTCGTTAAATTGTGACGTGATTTAATTCGAACACACAGAAAAAATACGTCACGGCGTTGAAAGAATTGAAAGAATCATTTGTTTCTATTGCGAGCTGCTGTTTCAGTAATAGATGATAATTTCAAATTGTCTTTATCAAACTGATGTGCGATGCTGTCTTCTTTACGGACTTACACAAACTAATCCGTCTTTAAACAACGAAAATCTTTGTTATGTTGATCTTTGCGATTTTGATTATCTACTATAAATGACTCTCTAGTGAAACAAAGTTGATCTTATTTAAGTAACGTCATAGATTTATTGTTGTGTAAGTATTGGACGTTATCTAACTGATCGTCTCATAGATAGATAAACAATAAACATGTGTTTGAAGTTAGCATTTTTGAGGTTCAATATCTTTTACTGCGTGACATGAATCATGCTTTCATCAAGTTTTGCGAGTCTTTCCTAAACATTTACAAACGTGAAAATCACACTGGTGAAAAGCCTTTCAAATGACATCACGAATGAATTTATTTATTTCTTTTAATTCTAAAAATGTTAATGAGCAATTTAATTTTTAAATGTGTATTTTAAGACGTCACTAGTACCATCTTGTACTAAAAACAGACAATGATACCACCTTTTATGCTAATAAATCTTGACTTTTTATTTTTTAATTACTTCTTTACATTTTTTGTTAACAAGCACATAATACATAGAATGGAACACTTTTAAGTATCAATAAAACTCAAACGATAAACCTACAAGTTTTTAGATTTTATCTTAATCCAGTTTTTTCTTATAAAGCCGTTAGCCTGTATAAATCTTTCTTTTTAAAGACACCAAAAAAAATCTGTCAAAATCTAAACTGCAAATTTTTTTTTGTCTTTTTTACACCCACTGCCTAAATTCTTTTTTTAAACATTCACTGCTATGCAACAACGACCAACTCCCTTTATTTCAACAAAAATTTAGGTCGATTTTGCATACCAAACCTTAAATGTGAATAAATTGTAATTTGAAGTAGTTCTCGAACGCGCATTTAGCATTATCATGCTTTTTACACAACCTTGCAATTAATTCCGTCTTAAGATCGTCACGAACACAAACCGGGTAAAATGTTAATGTTTAACAATGGGGAATATTTTACTCTTTATTACCGTGTTGTTATTACAACCTTGTGCGACCTCAAAAGTTCTCTTCTGTGTTGTACACGTCGTCTCGTAGTGTAGTAATTTTCCCCAAGAAAATATCATAGTAATTCCAGTACACTCCCACTTTATCTAAATTTAGGCAAACATCATTGTCACTACCTTTCTGTGTTTTGTATTTAGTATACTCCAGGTATGTGTATGTGTTATTACTAGTCGCAAGGACGTCGTCGTCTCGTATTTGGTGAAAATGATTTTGCAAATACTAAACTCGAATGACATGCATCTTTGTTGAGGTCACACGTTAAAGAATTACAATTAACGGACACAGTAGGCAGTCTGAAATTTCTAATTAGAAATTATTGAATAAGAATTTGACTGCTTTCGTGTAGGATGTGTAGGTTTTTTATAAAAGTTATGTTCATTGCATGTAGTTTACTTTTATGGATATCAATGTTAGTGTTGGTGCTTTTTATTTTGTCGTTCAATGTACAAATAATTATTTTAATCATTTATTTATCGTGTTATTCATTTAAATAAATGTTAGAGTTTGAAGTTGCTTAAGTGTTTAAAAATCTAGTATTATAAAGGAGTGTGCAATTTGTATTATTGCTTGGCTATGCTACAAAAGAGAAATTGCACCAATTTAACATTTGCAAGATCTTGTACCGTTTTGCATAATCAAGGTACCTGATCAGCCACACAATTACCATCTTTCTCTTTTGGGATTTTTACGTTTTTCTTCAATGAGAGTAAAAATCACAATGTTGAATTAAGATCACCTGCCGTTTTAGCCTTTTGATAAATCTGTCAAAATGAATTTCCCGTTTTTGGGTTATAATCTATATTCACTTATTCGAGTCAGACTCAGTCTTTGAGTTTCTCCAAGGAAGGTCAAATTCAAAATTTTGCTGCTTCTTAACACCAAAATAACAATAACTGTGTATCGCAGTTGTACTGCAAATCGACTCTCTTTGAAGAATGCATCAAACCCAGTATCAAAATTGCTTGGTTTTCACATAGATCCTAAAACCCGCTCGGTGCTATAAGATATCTACAAGAGAAGCGATACATACATCGGCATTTCGATTAATAGTTATTCAGGCTTCTATTTTCATTCTGCTTTTTAGCGACATGGTGAGATGAATCTAGAAATCGTCCTAGAGGATAACTTTATTATTTTGAAGATCTTTTCGTAAAGTTTCAATTTTACCGATAATCGGCCGATATCTCAGTAGATGGTAGGGGAGGCTAGGTAGACATTTAAACAAAAACTCAATATTTTATTACGAATCGACATTCTGGAAAGTCAGATGTATGTTCTTAAGTTTCTTAATTTTTTGTTCTTCAATTTTCTCATTTTGCTTCTTTTTTCATTTTTCCCCCTCTACCCTTTTTCCAAGGATTCCGATTAAAATGCGCGATTTCTCTTTTTATCTTTTGTTGAACTAGATCTACATAGGTCCAGCTTTTGGATATTCCGAGGATGAAGCTAGGCCGCTTAATGAAGACTTATCGACATCTTTTCTGCATCCAGGGATATTAGCACTGCCCAAAGCAGTGGACACATTATCAGTAGCAAATGGTCTTATCAGTTACAGCTGTACTCATAAAGCCCTCATCGCTAAAAGCTGGACAATTTAAAGGCCACAATCCTGGCTTTCTAAATGATCAAACAATGTTTGACCTTGTAAATAACAAATCAAAACAGTATTGACTAAGAAGGGCAATATATGTATGAATATGGTTTTGTCATGATTGCTAGTCAATCAATCGTTTTGAGTCATTTTCATCTTCGTTTCAAAGGGGATGGAAACGCAGCAAACGTTATACCATACTGCATCGCTTCAAGGGAAAAATGACTTTCATGATTATCCATGAATAGGAGGATTGGGTCATTCTGGCTACATCCAAGAATAGAGTGCATGTCATCTAGTGGCTTCCTAGGCTATTGACCGAAACAGTACTTGCTGGAAAGCCATTTTCAACCATCGAGTTATTGATTCTTGCACGAACATTAATAATCATACATAAAGTAATACGTAGAGATTGTGCTGTTTCAGCAGAGACAGCTTGGCCTACTTGCTTAACACCTCGTGGAGCAACAACATTGGGAGTTTGCAAGACTGTCGTAATCCCTGTCTCGTCAAAATTGTATATTTGAGCTGCTGTGAACGACTTGAATGTGAGGGTTTTCATTCTGCTACACTAATTTTATTAGAAGTCAATCGCGAAAGTGAAATGTTTTCTGGCTTACGAATTATTCCTGTTGCAACTTTCATGCATTTTTAATTTTAATGTTCCAACATAATCGTAGGAAAGAACTTTAATTTGCTAATAGGTAAGACCATAGCACATTTTTGATAAATTAATGGCCTATTCAACGGATGCTAATTCTTGATCCTTTGAAACACTTGCTGGCTAGAAAACTTGTAATGAAAATCATGGCTCTCTGAAGAGATTACAGTTCCATCATCAGTGATGAATTTAGGCTTAGGCCCAGGAGGCCCGTGCCTAGGGCGGCAAGATTTGAGAGGCGCCAAAATTTGAGGCGCCGCAAAATTTGAGAGACGATAAAAATTCAAAATTCATGGAGTTTTCGGGTGGCCATGAAAAAATTTTAGAGATGTTTCAAATTCCACCGGAGAATTACACCTTAAAGTGGTTAAGTATCTAATTATTGAAATAAAAAAAATATTAATTGACTAATTGAAAATTTCGGGAATTATAAAAATATAAAGAATTGCCTAGATTTTTCTTAACTCTTTGTCTTTTGCATCAGCAATTGTTTTTATATATTTTTATTATTAAACAGAGTGTCCCGTAAATACCAATAAAGCTTTAGATAGCAGCCTCCCTCAACCTCTTAAGATGCCAAAATTGAAAACACGAATGTTCCAAAAAAAAAGGAAATTTAAACTTGGCAACGCTGTTGCAGGCAAATACAAAATTATTCGAATACAGGAACTAAAGTATCGCAAGAAATCAAAGATGTATCAATTTTATTCCGGTGATAATGGACCATAAATTGTCAACACTTGAAAGAATTGCTGGCAACTAATTTCATCGGCTTTATCAGTACACCCAAGAATTGCATGTTTGTCATATCTATTTTTTGGTAAGAATTCAATTTTTAACAGCATCTTGAAAAAGATAAATATAACAGTTCTGTCAAGGGTAACTGTTGTTTCAACAGATTTATTTGTTGAATTCATAATGGCGTCATTTAGATTCGATTCTTTAGTTTCTGTTTATTTAGTGTTCAAGATGTTAACTTCTACCACTTGCATACAAGAAAACTAAGCTGAGGAGGAATTTTCTATCTACAGATTTGCAATCAGCACTCATAGAAGAAGATGTTTACCTGAAGCTTTACCGGCATTTACGGGACACCCTGTATATTTTATATACACCTTTAAAAACAAAAAGGGAGCCATATCAAAATAGGCCTAGGGCGCAATCAAACCTAAATCCGCTTCTGTCCATCATCGTTAATGCGACAATATAACGCTGCATGAAACATCCCATAACTTACTGCTGCTTCACGCAAAGTCATTTCTTCATTATACGCCATCTCCCTTCTTCTCTTTACCTAGTTCCGTACCATACGGAATCTAGAAACACGGACAAAACAAATAATCAAATATTTCAAAGCTGTGCAAAAAAAACAGCAATAAATGCTAAATTTATTTGCTTAATCTTCAATCAAAACAAGGCTCAAGTCTGCTGTGAATCTGGACACATGTGCATTTAGCAATGTTGCCAGTTATCGGCCTCATGGCCGCTATAGCCAATATACCAATATGTAATTTAGAAGCTATAAGCGACATTCAGTTAGGAGTGCGGGCGTGGAAGACTGCTTTCGTTCATGGTATTATTCTGGATATCCCTAATGGTACATTTTGTCGCTTTTACAAAATGCGAATGACCGAAAAGTTCATTCTGTAACAATTTGTACAGAAGGACGAAAACGGTACGCATGTGGTATAACATTCCGACGTCATTTTCTTTTCAATTTAAGTATTGTACAGGGTGTCGTGTGATATATATCACCAATATGGTCATTTAGGCTATTCTCAGTATGGAAGGAGTTATGGATATTTTTCCTTGTAGACTGATCGAGACAAAAAAAACACCAACCCACTATAATATATGTAATTGTTGCCGGCTCTGGATGAGTCTTGTGCCCAAAAGTCTACATCGGCAAGGGTGTGCTGATTTAAATTCAACATGGCGTACGTGCTGTATCAAGCGACATGCCACATTTTAGTTTTGTCTTCCCTTTTTTCGTTTCATACTTGGTGCTTTCATTTTATTTTTTGGTTTTCTTCTTTTCTTTCCTTTTCTGGTTTACATCGCATACCTGACTTTGTGTGCGGTTCTTTTTCCAGCGTTATGCTTTTTATTTTTACTCTTACTGATTCTCTATCGATTTGTGAATATACAGTGTGTCCCAATTGCTCACTATTGGGATCTCGGAAATTGTAAGAGATACGAAGTCGGTTACATTAGAAAAGTTTTGGCTGTTTTGGAGATCAGTTTACTTATGCTTTTGTTTTTTTCAAAAAAGTTTACGGCTTACTAAATATTTGCTAAAAACGAAATTATCTGATTTTTTTTTAAGTAAAAAGCATTTCCCACTTTGTGTGCCATGGCTTTAAACATATGAAAATCATTGGTTTTTGTCAGATAAATTACATTTGTTATGTAACAATTGCTAAAACAAAACAAAAGACGCTTTTAAGATACTTTACTGAGCATTCACATATAGCATCAAATAAGCAGCTAATGCTCCATAAAAGCGTATTTATTTTGTTTTAGCAATTTTTGCATAACAAATGAATTTCTTTGATAAAACTCTACAACTTTGTGTGTTAGATGTCATGGCACATTATGATGAAAAATGATTTTCACTTCATAACTCGGTAAAACAAAAGAATAGCTATGTCAAACCATGTATCACTGAAAAGCATTTAAGGCGTGCAGTTCAGTAATATGGGAATCAAGTGGGCGTTCCATTAGAAAAAATTTGGATTTACGTTTCACCGCCAAAATAAAACAAAAGACAATTGCGAAAATATTTTTTCGGAGTAAATTCTCTAAAACACCCTCTTTGCTGTTCTTTTCTGTCTTTGCTCGTTTCTGAGATATTTCACGTAATAAAAAATAAAATAATTTCGTTTTTAGCAATTACCTAGTAAGCCGTGAACATTTTTGAAAAAACAAAAGCATAAGTAAACTGATTTCCAAAATAGCCAAAACTTTTCTAATTTAACCGACTTCGTATCTCTTACAATTTCCCAGATCCCAATAGAGAACATCGAAATTGGGACACACTGTATAACTTGTTTGCATTTTTCGGTCGGTGTCTTTCCATTATGCCATTTTCAGTCTTATCAACAACGTACGCCTGTGCTACATTTCATTAGTTTGAAAACCAAGTGTCTGGCTAGTTCTGTGTAATTTATTCCGTGGTGTTGGTGCCATTTGTTCATAGATCAAAATCTTTTCAATTAAAGTTTACCGAAGAAGTAGAAGAGTCGAAATAACTAAGAATGGCCGTCATAAGTGGCTTTGGCCGTCATCTACGTAACTCATTGTGAAGCTCCCGCTCTGTTTTAAACCTTGCATAGACGGAAACGAATCAAGCTCCATCTTTCATTAAGGTACCTGCGGTGGCCATTGTCGGAAATGAACGGGAGCACATCGGGTTTTGCCTTCCAACAGGCTACCTGCGGTGACTTGTGGTTAAATCTCACTCACTTCATCTTATCAAGTTATGGACGGAGATGGGTTGGGCTTCGGTGCCTCACGTATAATGATAAAGATATGAACAAGACAGACTGGGTTTTACCCTTCATCGTGCCACCTGAGACATTCAGCGATCGCACTCCACAAATGGATCTTTATATTTAATTTGAGAACCATCTTCGAATCTTGAGACATCATAGCTTCTGCAAGTTACACAGTTAAAAGTTATCACACAAAACCTGACACTTTCAGTTGTATATCTATTCAAGATTTTATATGCAAATATGCGAAAGAAATGGTAAAGAAGTTGATTGTATTGGGAAATTTGCAAAAAAATGGAAGAAATTCTAATTTTAAGTCTTTATAAATTTTGTTCCACTGTTTTGGATTCTTGAATCTATTTTCATGAAGAACCAGAAGTTGCAGATTGAATGACGCACACCGAGGCCGCATGAGCATGTAAATGTAGTTGGTCCCTCAAAGAAAATTTGTGCCCAATATGGACATTTGGCTATCTTGGCTGTCCACTCCGATGCTTTTGGAGAATCCATGCATTGGTGTTATTCATATTGAGCATCCGCTGCATTGAGAAATCCCCAAATTTGCTCTTTAGTTGTTTAATGTTGAGCAAGTTTTTTTTCTGGTGGTTCATGCATCTGAGAATTTATTAGTCTTTAGAAAGTGGCAAGATCTTCACAAATCCTTAATTCTCTATCTGCCCACAACTTAAAGAAAATTTTGACAATCAAACTGATTTTATACGAGTATCCAAATTATCATCGAATGCAGGCAGTGCAGTGTAATCAATCCTTTGTTATAACTCTACTTCAGTATATCGAAAAGCTCTGAATGTTATGATTTTCGAACTTGAAGAGATTTGCTAATAGTAATCACTGCGATATAATTTAGTACGTTTATATGTCAAAAACCAATTAAGAGAAATGTTTCAGAAGAGGTAATAAACGAAACCTTTTTGATATAAAAACATGATTAAAAATACATTTCATAACTGTCTACTATCGTAACTAATTATGTAGGTAAACTGGATCATAAAGTAGCGTGGCGCCTATTTGCAAGTTTAATCTGACAGTGTATTAACATTAAAAGAAAGTTTTCTCTAATATTTTATTAAAGGTACTGCCTCAGATTTTGTTTTTTATTCCTAGTAGTATTGCAGTCGGAAAAAAAGAACGGCTCCTTTACCAATTTGTAAATTGACTGATATTTGCATTAAAAATACATTTGTTGCTCTAACGTTTAAAATTAACTAGAAGTAAATTTTCTTTAAAACGCTCTTCTAAACCAGCGTGAGGTAATTAAGATCTTATTAATCTGCACGAGAAAGGAGAATTATAACAACATAAACTTTAAATCTAAAAGCTGCTAATTAAGACATTTTGTTGCCGTGTTGTTAGAATGGATTCGTTTAATATCATAAAAAATTGTAACAAAGAAAAATTAAGTCTTAAAATAACATTTAATAATAATACGTTCGTCATGTATTACTTTCAAATCTATAGTGAACCATGACATAATTTGTACTACACGAACAACATCCTTGAAGGTTTCCTAGTTGCATCAAAGCCAGAATTAGAAGTTTTTGCAAATGATTTGTTGTTATTGTTATTAATTCTCTTTTTAAATAAAATTGATAAGTCGATCAGTAATTATTATTTATTGTAAATAGGAGGATATTAGGTCACGCGATTAAAATAGATTCTGATTTGAGAAATAATGCGTCATTTTAGATTTTTGTAAAATGTTATATTAAATATTTAATTAATAACGTGTTGACTTATTTTTGTTTAATAAACGCAGGCACGGTCAGTGGGGGCGTATGAAAGTCAGAAACTCGTTAATTTATTTAAAGACATCTTTGTTACGAGGTTGGAATACAATTTTTTGTTTTATACTTTTCTCTGTTGCTGTTTTATTTGTTCATAACCTACCTTTAAAAACTCTTTTTTAATTACAAAGAATAACAGTTTGGACAGAAATATCTTACTGGTTCTTTTAAATTTCATTTTCCGGCAAGAATAATTTACTGCTGAATCGATCTGTGTTTTCTATAATGACTAAATAGCATAACCATTGAATGGTGGAGTACAAGTCCATCATCGTTTACATAGACTAACAAACGAACCTACCTTTCACAAGTGTTACATCCTTAGAGATCTATGTATCTTGTTAATCTGAAAACGAGGTATGTAACGAGCTGTGTATTTTGATTAAAGAAACTTCTGTATTCTGTCAAGGTAAGAAGCTTCAACACGTTACAGTCTAAAACTTACCATATTTATTTAGGCATCAGGAAATGCAGAGTGCGCAGTCAGGTTTTGATGCAAAGTTATTGTCTTACAAAAAACAAGAGAGATGAATAGATGCGAAGCACAGAATGTAAGAAGCTTTGAATGCCATCGAAATATTTGTTGAGGTACTATATGATAAACAGGATTGCTGTAGATTGTAGAAAGAGGAAATTTAATCTAGTCCGTTACTTGTCAGAATATAATTATTTAAACTTCTTAAAATCCCGCCAAAATTTAATTATTCTAAGTTGGTACGAGAGTGTCACAAAATAATGTGGATGCATACTCTCCACTTATTCAAGCTCATTTCAATAATTTATTGTTGAGTTCAAAATTTGGTTTGTTTATTGATTAAATTGAATTAGGAATTCTTCATTTTCAAGCTTTTCTTATTTAAAATTATCCTTTGTCCTTCCCGGGGATTTCCCGAATGAAGTACCCTTGAATTAAATCGAAATTTTCTTGTAAAATTGTTGTTCTCCCGTATAAAAACTTTATTTGCGCCTGATAATTCTCTAAAATTTATAATTTAATTTAAAAAAGTAAAATATTGATCGTAAATCATCGATTTTCTCTTCAATTTAATTTTATAAATTCAGTTCTTGGATTTTGAAATCTGGCGGGATTTTAAGAAATTTAAATAATTATATTCCGACAAGTAACGAACCGTTACAAAAGCTAGAAACAAAAAAAAGGTTGCCAATTTACTTTCTTATGATCCAGAAATTTTGGTTTTCGAGAAGAAGCAAGAAGTTGCTCCTTACTTGGATAATGAAGAATTTTTTGGAATGGGACCCCAAAAAGAAACTTTTTTCTTGTGCTCCTTTGGCGCTTCGCGGCTCTATCATTCAAATACCCATAGGATGCTTTACATTATCCTTGCTCTTAATTTTTTTAAAACGCTTGCGTTTTATTTTTTTTGTTCTTTCAAACAACTTTAAGAATCTTAGGAAAAAACCACTTTGATGTCATCTACAGTGGCAAATGTTCCTATTGTTTACAGCATGCCGCTTTTGGCAGCTACACCGAAAGCCTTTTTAAGAGAATCTTAGAAAAAATATGTTTTGCGTTCTATCGAAGCCACCTACTTAACTTTGACTATAAGATTTTCCTTTACACCATGCCGCCTTCGGCGGCCACACCAAAAGTCTTCTTAAGAAAAAACCTACCTAATGGAAGATCATCACTGGTGACGGCCAACAGTCGACCTTTGACTTTCACAAAGGTTTGTTCCGGCTGTTGTTTATTGATAGTATTCCATCTCTGAGGTTTGAATAACTAACGATAAGACGATAGTCTAAGACTATTTTTTAGTTTGGATTGATATGAAGCTTGGGTCAAATCCATCCAATTGTGGCTACTCTTCTGGCGTAAAGTGCAACGCATGATGCATGACTTTCTTCAGAAATGATATTTTGAAAGACCGTTCATTACTTTGTACAAATTGGAAATGAGCTGAGTAAAGAGTATTGCTGAAACATCACTTACAACACCAAGGCAAGCACGACGATGATTTCAATAAAATGAGTTCAAATGTGACTATCGCCTGGGGTGTGTGTGTCTTTTATAACATCCTACCTATTACAGAAAATTGGTAAAAGGATTTTTTGTGATATATCTGGAACCATTGAATAGGCAGTCTAAAGAAAAGGTATAAAGACTTATTGGGAAAATTGAAAACTTCTATCAAACGTAGTAAACCAGAGACAAAGAACCAAGCTGTTGCACAACTTAAAAAGAATACTGGCTGAATGCAGACTCAAAAGGTCCTATAACGTTATGGTACAGTTTTGTTATCGGAAAAGTTATACCAACAACATATGGACTATTAGAGCCTTGTTTCAATTCAGAATTGCAAGATAATGATCGTAAGGACATCTATTAGTTATCTCAGAGTCTTCTCATTCTCCTGGTCTAACCGTCTAATCAGCCTCGCTTGTAAAACAGGGAAAACTTGGAAAAGTCGGGGAAAAAGTTTGATAGAGGAAAAATCATGAAATTGGGAAAATATAACTGAAAATTAGGAAATGGAACGGTTTTGTCTGGAATTTTTAAACAGAGCAAAAATACTGACCTTGTCAGTAGGGCCAGCTCAAGACGTTAGGCGGCTTAGAATCCTCCGCCATGTCATTTTTGTAGTCCTAGGAAGGGGCCCACATGTTTGGTTTGGAGCACGAGGGGGATCTTCACGGCAGAGGCGCGAAAAAAATTTTTGCTTAAAGGCGCTGGCTTTGGTCACCAATAAAAACGGAATGATTCTTATTATTAAATTTAGCTGTCTACATCTGACTTTTAGAAAATGCGCTATTGGCGAAGATCAACCAACAGGGATACATTCAATCATCATACAACTTCAATTTGATAGTAACCAAGCAGCGGGTGAAAAAAAAATACACTCCGGATGTTGAATCCGAACGCCAAGAAAGATCGTCTCGCGGCAAGTCGTCTAGTTAGTGAATTCGAACGGTCTTGGTTAAAAAAATACACGTTGGGACGTGGAATTGAAACGAACTCTAGATGGTTTTAAATTTTGTAAATATGGCGGAAAAGAGGTGAACAACAGCTACAACGCACTGTTGCCAGTAAATCTCCTGATCTGACGTTTTTACAACTTTCTGTATGCTTCTCATTGATTCTGACACCGTGCTTCACTGTTATCATAACAGTATTGTTCGCCTTCATATTAATTTTTTAATTTTCAGCAGAGGTCACGACGATCGTTTTTTTTCTTTAATAGCGATGCATTTGTTTTATCTTACCCATATTATTTCTGTGCTTGTGATGTTATCTTCGCATGTGAAACAAGTCCCGGTTGCGCATCGGTCTTTGAATAGTAACAGACTAGAGTGGACAGATTGGATGTTTAGGAGAATTTTATGGAAATCCTGGAAAAGTCAAGGAATTTTATTCGAAATGTCCGAGTCCGAATCCTGACTGACTTAGCTTAGAGTCGATGGTAATTAAAGGTGAAATGCAGTCAATCTGTATCACTTCTGTCAGTAATGTAACGGATCCAGTTGACTAGCCTGAGATAAAATTAGGAACGAACTGGGTTATCGCTTATATTAGAGACACTTTTCTGGTTATCGGAATGTTACAGTCCGACGTGAGAGTTTTCCCAAGAGATGAGAATCGACATTGTTTGCTATGGTTTGTGAAAACCTGATGTTTGATGTCTTTTAGTTATCTTGGCATCTACACATTTGGCTTTGTTTGTTTGTATGAGTTTCTTAGATAATTCCCTAACTACTGTACTTATTTCATCTTGTTCGACGGCTAGGAGAAAGACAGTCCTCTTGGGCATTTATTGGTAAGGATAATGTCTGTAGAGCACTCTCGCCGCTTTGGTAGGCTCACCTTCGTGCGTTACTATACAGGAGGTAAAGTTCTTTCTTGTTGAGCGTAGCAATACTCATAAATTCTTTGGATGGGCCAGAAAGACCTAAATATGGATGATTTCTCTATGCTCTTATTGTAAATTAAGGCGAATGTTCTCTTTTCTCAACTTGTAAACTATTTTATCGGTTAACAGCTTCAGCTTTAGATTTTCTGTCTAAGTCTTGCCATCAATAGTAGCAGTTTGGAAGTTTTGTTCCTGTCATGTTGACTCTCGCAGAAATAGTGGAGGTCATTTTGGTATGATGAGATGCTGGGTCGATATCAACAGAAAAGTATAGATATAGATTTCTAAGTGTAGGGTTCAAGATTGAGGGCTACAGACAGATCTTCATCTTGCTAGCAGTTCGAGTTCATACTAACTCTTATGAAGACACTATGGAGATGATTTTTCTGTGGAAAACTTCCGCTTCAGCACCAAGGAAAGAATCTACAGCAAGAGTTTCCAAGTGCTAGGTCTAAGATTAAATCATGCAGACAAGTTTCAGCTGAGATTATGAACTTGGTGGCAATTTGTACTGTTGTTCAACTTCATTGCAACTGTTATGGCTCTATGCGGATAGGCATGTCTTCTATAAAGGTTCCGTTTCAGTACCAAAGGAAGAATCTGTTTAGTACTCAAGTGTCAGGCCTAAGACTGAACCATACAGACGGACTTTAACTGGGATCTTTGCCTTGGTAGCCATTTGGTACTTCTTTCAAGTTATTGCAGTTCTCAGATGAGTTTTGTGAAAGAAATTTTGTTGTAGTACCATGTCTAAGATTAAACCACGTGGATAGGCTTTAGCTGAGATCTTTACCTCTGCAGCAATTTGGACTTTTTTTTTAAACTTGATGATAAATCTTATGC
>VTPC01090573.1:66393-88041 GCA_011009095.1 Ignelater luminosus
CGCATCGTAGTATTAAGTTGCGTATCAACAAGTTTGTTGCTGTTGAACCCCAAGAAGTTCCGCAGAGTTTTTGTAAGATGTTATTACGAGTTCTGAGTTTTGCTGCGGTTTTTTCAAGGTTCTGCTTGAATGACATTATTTGGTCTAGGGTCACTCCTAGGTATTTCGGATTGGTAACGTGTCGAGCTTCTCCCAGTGTTTTTTCGGAATGTACAACCACAGTGTCTCTAGAAGCAATCGCCCAATCATCTGGGTAACCAAATTTTTTAAATCGAGTGGTCGGCATGTCGACAATATACAGACTAAACAGGCTAGAGGCCAATACGGAACCTTGACGTAAGCCGTTATTTAGTGCCTTTTGGGTACTTGTGATATTTTCCATGGTGACTTAGAATCATGTTGTTTAACAGACTTGCATGGAATCACCCGAAAAAATTAAGAAGAAGCCCTCCCTTTCAGAACGTATCATAGACGGCAGTTAGGTCTATGAATGCTATTGCCGTTTTTAGCTTGAAGCCGGCTTCTATGTAGATTGTAAGGGCTATGACTCGATCTGTGGTGCTTCTTTCAGGTCTAAAGCTTGTCTTTTCAACTGGAATTGCTCTGAACATGCTTGGGCCAATTCGGTTGAGGAAAAGCCTTTCCAGAAGCTTATAGGCCGTGCTCAACAAGGCAATAGGATGATATCTCTCTGGTTTATCGCTTGGTTTGCCTGGTTTTAATATGGAAATCATCTTTGTTTGAAGATGTTTGGTAGTTAGTAAAATCTTGACAGCCAAATTCTAGCTGCTCTTTCGCAGTGGATCAGGAATTCCAGGTGCTTTGCCGGTTTTTATATCTTTGAGTGCGTTAGAAATGTTATCCATGCTGAACTCTTTAGAGAATTCTGAGGCCTCTTGAGTCGAGCGTTTTAGAGTTTTTAGTTCTTTTGTGATTTTCATAATAAAGTCTTCATCTCTTCTCCTCTTAGATGAAGTGATTACGTGTGAGGCAATCTTATTTTTTTTTCTATTCTCTTCTTGCTCTATCTACTATGTAACAGTTCATCTGCAATATCTCGGCTACTGTTATCTAAGTATTCTTGATGAAGTTCTTTGCTTTCCTTGTTCCAGCCAGGAATATATTCTTTTCTGAAACCTCTAGGTATATGTTCTTTGCTGTTGAGATCACAGCTGTGGCAAATCTTTCATAATTTTTATATGTTGGTGGTATGTGTCTTAAGCATGCATCCAGCTCTTTTGTATCAGCAGGCCAGTTGGCTTTGTTAAAGTTCCATCGTGGGCATGGAGTGATCAATGGGATTTGAGTACCGATTTCGTGTATAATTGATCTGTGTTGGCTGTGGGGGGAAGTCGGAGAGTACTTTCCGTGTAGTTGGTAACAGCTTACTGTCCTGGTCCCTGCTTACAAAACAGAGATCTGGGTTATATTCTTGCCTCCCCTAGCTTAGTTTATCAGCGTCTCCGCGTTTATGTCATTTCTTCTGCATTCCAGTCTATGATTTGACGTGGCCAAGTAGTGTTTGGTGATATTTCGTGCTAATTACGACTGAAGGGATTATTTTCTTGGTAGGTAACAATTTTTCACTATGGTTACTTTCCATATCTGATATGGCGACACATTCAATGCAAGCCAGAACTGATTGTTTCTTAGGAAGACCAAAAGCTTTGACTTGGATGCGTAACCCTAACTGGAATTAACTAAAAGTGGAATTTTTTAATTATCAATCTGCGGTATGGAATTCTGTGCAGGGATTCTAGATGGAGCTACTGACTCTTTAAAAGGTTTGTCATCTCTGGCATTTTTCCCCGAAAATTTTAGCTGCTGGTACTAGAAACCGAGACTGTTAGAGATGCCGGATGCGAATATTTAAGATTTAGTTTAAAAATTTGAATTTAAAATATTGATACAGATGTAGATCAGAATCCTTTGTGTCCAGTTTTATTTTGGTAGTTTCTGTCCATGACCTACCTGATGATTATTTAAATATTTTTGTGGTAGCTGTGAATACTACGTTGCTTCGTAGTAATTTAGTTGGAACATAATTTATCATCTCGCCTGACCTTTTCTTTCCACAAAAATGTTGTCACCACTTTTGCCCAGAAATTAACGATTTTCAGACCTTCGATGAAACATAAATTAGTAAGATTAGGCCAACAAATTTTCAATTCCGTTTTAGAAAACTGAATAAAGCAGAAAAAAATAAATTTTGTTGGTTAAATCTTTTTAACTAAATTGTACTCTTTTTTTTTTCTTGTCTTTTTCCATAATTGTTATATCATACCCCAAGATTTAATAATTCCACATAGTACAGCATAACTCCCTTTTATTTTTCTCCTCTTTTAATTGGGTAGTAAATTAGGACTCTGCACAAGAAAACCTTGACGGGTAGGGGTATAAATTACCGGGAACAGACATTGAAAGCAAATTAAATTTTTGGTGGAACCATCTTAGATACTTTTTTTTATGCCCACTTTAATTTATTCGAGGACGATCTTTTATGCGTACGCACAAACATACATACCATACCTACACCACTCCGCCATAAATAGACAACAATAACGATGTTATCAATCATATCTAGTACATGCTAATTTATTTTTTTCCCTTCGTTCATGTCCCTTGTTCTTATTTCATCTTACGAGTCCATAATGGAAAACAAAGTAGAACCCATAAACTTCGACGTATTGATAAATGTTTCATTCTAGAATAATAGTTGTATCAGCATCTTTGCATAAGAAGAAGTTCCATTAGTCTTCATGAGTTTTTTTTCCTCTATTCTAGTATCTCGCATCTCACTAGAGAGATAACACGGGGTATATCCCATCTAAAGTCTGATCCAGGCAGTGCCGACAGTCCTTACTGCTTACCCACCGTCATTAGGATTCTATTATCCACCAGATCCTCGGACAGAGCTAACAGTCTCGTGTTTAGCAGTAAAAACCTCAGTTCCACATTTTTCCAGTCATTCGGACGAGATTGAACTTGATTACCGGAGTTTCTAAATGACTTCTTGAGAGAGTTTTGCTTCGCGTTCTCGAAACGACCGGGAAACGCAGGAGTTGCAGGATTTTACTAATGAATCGCCGGAGGCGCTCGCCAAACTCAATTCGAAATTTTTAAACACCTATTTATTACCGGCTCGTATCTGCAATGTATTTATACGTATATTATACAGTTGTTGCCTTTTGCATGCCATAAAACTTTTTGTCGTGCGGAATGCGAGCCCGTAGCCTGTTTATCAATGCAGTTACGCTTTTACCCATTAGTTATCATTATCGAGTGCGGTATGTTTAGAGGTTTGTTGAAAACGATAAAAATTGAGAGTTATTAGTGACAATATGAAAAAATATTCGGTCGATGTTTTATTATCGAAAAATTTATAAAGTGCCAATAAGTTACTTAGGTTGTTAGCACTGACCGTTAAAAAAAACGGAGACGAACAGCTCGGGGTTCTTGTAATTCTTAAGATAAAAACTGGTCTTGGAATACAATGGCCGAATAATGATGTAACTGCACAGTCCACACGTGCATTTGTGGGTTTGATACGTGAGTTTAGTTTAGAATTTCAATTCGTCCATTGTATGTGTACTTCTGTTTTTATTTTTTAATTTCATTTATTTCAAGGTATTTCACTATAGAAGGTTTAATTATTTTTGGAACTCCCTCGTTTATGATTTATTGTGAGATTGCTTTTTTAAGCGGTTTTTTAAGAAATGTTAATTAAAGAAAAAAGGTAAAATAACCTTTTTATAGAAGGACGGCTACTCCTTGTTAGCCCACACCTGGAGGTTCATTTCTGCACTCTCTCTTCCTTAGAGGTAAAATCGGTTTGGAAATACATTCATTCGGTCAGTCCTACTCTTTTTTTCTGATTAGTACTGGAAGTAATATGATACTTATTATGATTTAGTTAATGTTATCCAGTACTTAGAGAATGTTGTCCCGTTCTTTTTTCTTGTACTACCACTTTTTATTTTTGTTTTTTTCATTTTAGTTTTTTCTTGTTTAACTTTGGCCAATTGTCAGAAGTTATTAGAAGTCGAGATCTCGAAATAATAATTAATGACACTCGTTCTCAGTTGCTTGTTAAAAATGCAACATATTGAAATACAAAAGTCTTGTTTGCAAATGTGGGAATTCGTAGACCTAATAAAGAGCGTTTCCAATTTCCTTAAAATTATTGTTGTTACCTTACGATATTGATGTAAGTAATATTGTCTGATAAATTAAAACGACATGGAGACTATGGGAATTTGTATTGCAAGTTATCGTGGTGGTTCCCCACACACATTCAAATAAAAATTTGCAATATAAAACTAAGTAAAAACCACAAGTGCAATTTTAAATTATAATCGTAATTTAAAATTGAATTTAAAGTTCTAAGTATTCGAACCGCAAAATATTAACTAGAAACACGACGCCTTTGTCGTCTAGTTGGTATGACATCTGGGTACAGACTAGGGGGTGTTGATTCGAATCTAGCCAAAGGCAATTAATTTTTAAAAATTTCTTTCCACATAAGTTTTACAATATTCTTGAGTATTCAATAAATGTGAATAATAATGCAATGATCAATTATTGTGCAGCACTCTTTAGTTCTGAAGGTAACTCTTAACTTCGTGATGATGTCTCGACAAAATCACATTTGCCTTCTGTATTGGTCAGTTTCTCGCTTTTGTTAATTAGAACTGACGACCTCTGCAAGCAAAGCAAGCAAACAAGGAAAATAAACGTTAGAAAGCTGCTGCAGGCGGCCAGCTTAGTCATCAATTGTGAATAGAATTGCCAATTGGATCGCAGACTGATATTGTAACACCGTGACGAGCTTGCGTCCGAGAGTTTTCCTCGGTCGTCCATCTCAAACCGCAAAAAAAACATGAGAGATCTCCCCTCGGCCTAGAACCCTGCACGGGCCGAGACGCGACCCTAGAAAAATTCAGTCAGTAACTTCTTGATTGACTCGAAAAGTCCGACAGACCCAAATTTCTAAACTGAGACACCACCTGACCTAAACCCAAACTTTAGATCGGGTTGCGCAAAGACCTGACCTAGAGACCCGGTGCAGTACGAAAATCGTCCGCTTTGGATCGGTACAAAAGTAACGGTCCGAAAAGCCCGACTGACGCGATACGCTTGACAGACCCGATTCACAGGACTAATCACCCGATAAATCTTTAAATTGAAGGCACCTAAAGGCCAGACAAAAACCCGGATCGTGCAGGCTTCTATCTCGGATTTCACATTAGACATTGAGGGTCTGTCGTCGCTTCGGAAACTCTGAGGTTTTGGCCTCGCCCAGCAAATTAAAAAAGACATTATTGCTGATAACTAACTTTTAGCGATTTATCGGATTCTCATCAAATTACCGGTCGGGTGGCAACCTTAATAGTGAATCACGGAAAGTCACAAGCACAAAAACGCAGTAGATCTGGCGTTCGAACAGTGAGATTATGGTGATGAAAGACTCACACAAAGCAGACGGCACGAAACGTGTTTGGTTACGGTGACCTGAACCTATTGGAGTTTGAGTATGGAGTAGTGCAGTGTCGGACGGCTGGACGAAACGCCGATAGGCATTGGTCTTAAACCCCTAGACCAGTGTTTTTCAATCTTTTTGAATACGCGACCCCTTTTCAAGTAAAAAAATTCTGGCGACCCCCTAGGACCGTAACAATGCGGCGAGCGGGCAGGTGCACTCCGCTCTGGCGATCAATTGAATCTATACGTCTACCAAGATGCTAAATCTGAATATGTGAATTATTTTTGTGACCCTGTTTAGCTATTAAAATTAGTATTTTTCGCTGATCTTTTCAACCACCTTAATATTTTAAATAAGAGCCTTCAAGAGAGAGAAGAACATTCTGAAGGCAAAGGATAAAATCAAGGGATTCCTCGCAAAACTTCGTTTGTGGTCAACGTCTGCAGAAAAAAATGATGTATGAGTCTTTCCCTTGCGTTCAGAAGATTGTCGAAGAAATTGCAATGAACCAATCGTTGGTAGTAAGTTCTCACATTCCTTGCATGGTACAGAGCTTGCAAAATTTGGAAGAGAAACTATTCCAGAACTGAACTCTCAAGCTAACAACGGGCATAGATGGATACTAAATCGTTTTTTAGATATGTCAGTACAACTGACTGATCTGTCAACGAAGATGAAAGAAAATCTTATAGATTTGGCTGCTGACGGCATGCAAGCGATTGACGTCTTCTGGATGAAGAGAAAAGAAGAATATCCAGAGCTGGCAAGGGAAGCTTTGAAATTATTAGTTCCTTTCGCCACTTCCTACCTATGTGAACTAACTTTCTCTTCAATGGTTAACATAAAAACTAAGAACAGAAATAGGCTCCAATTGGAAAATGATTTAATTATTTGCGTGTCAAACATAGAACCAAGATTAGAAAAAATATTAAAGAATAAACAGGCACATCCTTCCCACTGAAATCGTTGTATTTTTACTGTAGTGTAGGATCTACAACCCTTGCTTTTTATTTTTATCTGGCTTGCGACCGCAACCCCCCAGGAAGACTTCGGGACCCCCCTGGGGATCGCGACCCACAGATTGAAAAGCCCTAAAAGTTTCCATTGCAGATCTATAGGAAAGCGCAACAGCCGGACCAAGTCGCTGTGATTTTTAGAAGCATTTACCTTCCTGATTCAAGAGGTGACCGAAGTGGATCAAGAGGCAAATCTTCAATCGGTATAGCGAACTGGATCGAGCGATGGTGTGACAGATGGTGGACGAAAAGATGAGTTTTCCGTCCGCACAACACAGTGCACTGATCACCTCGCAATATTTCCGTACGCGGACGTTCTTGTTGAAATGGTGTAGTAGGCAGAATGAAGTAGAAAGTGAAGAGTCCGTGTCAGATGCCGTGAATTCGTAGTCAAAATGCAACGAAAGTGCTGTGAAGCTTGACGATCCATGGCAGAACCAACCTAGAAAGCGTGGGCAGTTGGCGGCAGCTGCAGCCGGCTCCTAGTCGTACTATCGCGTCTGATGTATGATGGACAGAACTTCTCGCGACTGCAGGGATCAATTGCAATCAGGATAGTGAATCTCGCAAATGACAGGTATAGGGATAGTGAAGACACTTGACCAACACGTGCTCACTCTTCCGCACAGTACCAAAGTGCATTCTGTGCAACCTATGAGGTTTTATAATAGTCGAGTGCTTTTCACTCTCCATCTTAATGGTTTCTCTCTTCTTTTCATTTTGTGTTAATTTGTTTTGGGATTTTCCAAGTCGATTGTATGCGATGTGACATGACATGTTATGTCAGTGACGACGTGTTTTCATTTTTCCGTACCGTGTTTTGATATTTTTTGTTTTTCGCAACGTTGACTTTTTTGTTGGTTTGTTCCCACATATGACTGATCGCAGTCTGGGCAATGAATCTCGTGCGTTGCGCATACCTTCATTCTTTAGTTTAATATTCCTTCTTGGGTTAGGTAGGATAGTTTTGATTTTTCAAGCTTGATCTTGTGTATCTTCAGGATTCCACTTATTTCTTTCGCATACTGTAGGTCAGCTTTGTTGTTCTGGCTTGCGTATTCTTTTTGGAGAATCCATTTTCTATTTAATCTGTTCTTCATTTTTTCTATCTGTTAGTATCTGCGATGCTTTTTTAACCATTAATTGAAGCTGGGCTGAATGATAATATTAATGGGCTTTTGATCGGTATTTCTTCTTCTGTAGACCATGTGATCTAGGGTTGCATCTTCCCCGGAGTAATAGTTAATTATCTCCTTCTAGTCCCATGGTGAAGAAGAAAAAAGTGTATTGCGCACGTATTGTAGCCATAATTTGGATTTGACTGACTGTTTCTAGTGATTGTGTTTCTGGGTCCTCCAGGAATAGTCTTGACGATCACCACCAATGGAAGCTTGCTTCTTCAACTTGTTTTCTTGTATATAAGTAGGTGCTTTGTTAGAATTTTTTTACAATTCCCCACATACTGGAACGTTGGCAAATAACGCTACAATGTCGAAGTTGACTAGCAGTCAGGTTGAGCAGTTTCTTTCTTTAATAATTTGACACAGTGGCTTGCGTTCTTCATCTGAGATTCTGTCTTTCTCGCATGGGGTTGCAACTGTTTGGCTTAATATTCTACTAGTAGTTGTAGCGATGATTCTAATTGTGGGCCTTAGTGGGATACCACCTTCCTTGTGAATCTTGGATAGGTCGTATTGAACTTTAAACATCTTCTTTGGAATCACCTGTAATTGCATTTTTTAATTCCTTGGGCTGTTTTTCATCTTGACTTTGGTTGTTTTTTCTAAGCATGCGGTGGAATCATGAGTTAGTTTTTGTTGTCAGTGCTACTACATATTTGAATTCTTTGCCTAGCATGCTTTGCGCGGTTTTGTCAAGATGGAATTTGGATATGTTGCATGCTACCATTTTTTTTTTTCTAATGTCTGAATGACTTTTCTTGGTTTCTGCTTTGGAGACGGTCGAGTTTTTTCTTCTGCTTGTTGGATGCGCATTGTCCAGTATTCACCTCGACTCATGGATACCTTCTTTCAGTAATACTAACAGACTCGCTATTTTCTGGATGTTGCTGGTTTAATTGTTCTTTTTGTGGAACGTTAATTTTAAACTCTGAGAAAAGAAAAACAATAAAAGATCGAGGAAAAGATATGCTTGATAATTCTGTTCACCTTTTCAAAATCAGCAAACTGTCTTTCTCTTTCCCATTTCAGAAACAAAATGTTATTATTGCTGCAAATTGTTCACAGTTTTTCATTTGCGCAACATGTTGCTAGGTCTTCAGAAAACTGTGTACTTCTGAATAATAGAAAAGCTACTGCAATGCCAAAGATCTTGATGTTCTTTTCGTGTTTTGTGCTCTACTTTATCATTGGGTATACCAGAGCCGAAATAAACAAAATTTATTATTGTTTAATAATAGATTACAGTTGAAAGATGCAAAATAATTTTATTCATTTTTAGAAATTTAAGATAACTAATTCTGTTTTTTCTTGCTTTCAGGTGAGTTGACTTGCCAGTTCTTGGAAGTTTATTAACCAACTGGATCAATGTGGTAAGCTTGATCGTTTCTAATTAAAAGGACAATCCATCGACAAACTTGAGACAACTTTTTTTTTAAATAACAGTACATTCAGAAGTTACAATTTTGAAGCGTTTTGGTTTGAACTTCACAGTCTGAGAGAGCAAGTACCAAAAATGGTTTTTATCGCGATCCATCAATTTTGCTGTCATTACTGACAATAACAAATTATGCTGATCCTAAAACAAAGACCTTTTACTGCAAAATAAGATTCTGATTTAGCTCCATTTTAACTAAATTAGTCAAAACAGTGCATAAAATAAATCGTTTTATTTATACAAAATTAAAATTAATGAAATATAGTCATAAAATATGAATGATATCATTTCACTATAATTATATTAAACTGATAAAATAATATGAAAATGTCAAACAAGAAACGATAAGAAATCCATATCTTGCATATGTCACTTCTTTTTTCGATGGCGCTAAAAACGACCTCTACTATATTTCTTATATTTAAGGAAAAAAATAAGGGCATGACATTTTTCCGTCCCAATTACATAAGGTCAACAACTGCTGATGGATTGTTTTACAAGCAAAATGCATTCGTGCATACACACACCATACAATTTAAAAGTTAAAAAAGCACATAACCTTCCTCTTGCAGTTTTTTCCCAAACGGCAAACAAATTATGTATACTAACTTCAATATTGTTTTCTATTTTTATAAAAGAAACTTTCTTTAACTTAAATTTTGTTGGTTTCACTTAAAGGGGACAATGTACGGGTTATATAACACAATACATTTAATTGGATATTTTTAATGGGTTACCAAGAGAGGAAGGGGGGGGGATGAATAAAAGATAATAAAAGTTAAAGAGGAAAACCATAAAATCGTGAATGAGAAACATAAAATTAAAACAAATTTAAGGAAGTGTAAAAAAATTTTAGGAAAATTGAAGGAAGGTCTCAACCAAATTAGAATGCTTGGAGAAAATCGAGGAAAATGAGATTTTCTAAAAGGAAAACGCAAAATATATTTCTGTTTGTAATTTGCTTTATTAAACGACAAGTGGGCTTGGATTAAAATGAAACAATCTAAGCGGAAAATCTCAACGTTCAACTTTTTTGTGAATTTTTGATATTTTTTTCCTGTTTGTTATCTTTTAGGTACATTCTGGGTTTTCCTTATTGTATTATTACTGATGGCAATAATCAAATTATCTCGAATGTTTATTGTTTATTTACATAACCTTACTAAAATACGCATTTTTATCTTGTTTGAATAGAGGATATCAATTGCTACGATGTGAATGAAACCTGCTATTAAGTAAAATATTTATGGATAATTTATTAGGTATTAAGGCGCACTTTGATTAAAAATCTTTATTGAATCAATCTAAAAACACCAATATAGATTCTGATTTGTATTTGTTATTGACTTTAGAAAATAGAATTTTAACCAGACGATAATTAATTAAAAACCTCTCTTTACCTTTACTGATCTTCCTTAGTTATAAACAATTAAAAAAATATAACTAGCGATTTATTTGTAATGTCCATTCAGTTTATTCTTGCAAATTCTATCTCAATTTTTGTGATTTTTTTAAATTTTTTTACGAGATCTAGAAAAACTTGAGTACTGAAAAATCCTGATGTTGACGCTATGATTCGATCTTTCTCCATCCTGTGTCTCATAAAATGAAAAACTTATCTTCTAATATTTCTGGCAGTGTTAAGTTCTTCATTACGTTCATCACAATTTTTACCATCTTGCATTCTTTACCCAAACTAACTATTACATAACATTTGAAATCCGTTTATTGTGGTACTGAGTCAGTATATTGCTCTAGTCAAAACAAATCTGAGCTCTTGATTCTTCAAGCCACATAACGAAATTCTCAGAAAACTTCTTGGGCTGTTCATAAATCAGTTTTCTACAGTCTGACGTACATCTTCTTTCTACCAAAATTCCTGTTCTTTCGGGGTCTTTTTCAATAGTTCAAAACCAAAAACATGTAAATACGCGGCTGTAGGTTCTACCACAGATGAGCTTTTCTGGACGTTTGTTGTGGATTTGCCTCTGCAGCTGTTGCAAAATTATAACAAAACGGCGTGCATTGATGGTTTCATACCATGGTTTGAATTGCACAAACAAAGGTCTTGTGTCAAGAAACACAGCGACCATAACCTTTTTAGCAGATGTGACTTAAATTTTTTCTTCTTCGGGTTCGAAATCGCAACATCAAGTCAAGATTTGCTTAGAAATGCATTATTCTCTGCACGGCAGCACAACTGATGATATACTATGGTTATCTGACACTGCAACTTAGTGGCGGCAAACTGTGCATTTGAAACCCGTTGGTGCTGTGTGCTCCAGCCATTAAGACAGAAGTCCTATTGTTCTTTAAGCCGTACAGATTTCTTGGGCTATTTCTTAAAGCAGGTGTTTACAGCTTGGATGATCTCTTTGTTTGACCAAAGTCGCTATCCCTTCAAGGGTTTCTTTTCAATGGTCCAAAGAAAAATGAAAATCACATGGCCGTTTGCTTTCGCAGCTGTGGCAAGGTGGTACTGTAGCGGCGTGCATTGATGGTTTCATGCTGACAGTGTGAATACCACAAGTGAGGCCGCGTAAAGGCCGATGTTTCAATGTAAACGCTGTTAAAAATTTTGGTGCGTACGGCGTGTGCGAACGTGGATGATTCTTTTCAATGTTGGCGTTGTAACCAAAACGAAACTCGGTAATCAATGCTTGCCTGGTCTTCATCGTTGCTCGACATTTTCAACAACACAACTAAAGTGTGATTCCGTCGAAGTTCGACGAATAAATTTGAAATTGTATTTCAATTATTACACGACTTCGAAACATTTTTTTCAGCAAAAAGAAATCAAATAACTAACAACAGAAACTAACCTATTTTTCATTCACTGGAGCTTGATAGAGAACGTGCATGTGCTGTGTCCTGGGCGTACTATACGTCTCTTTCTTAATAATTAAAACTGCTTCTCATCCTTGATTAATTTATAGGTTATTTTAATTTATTAATACAATACTTCAATTAATAAAGGTAGCAAAAATATGTTTATAATTGATAAGAGAGAGAGAGAGACCAACCGTTGTACCCCCAAGGTGTGATTGTCACGTGATCGACGCTCTAATTTGTCAAATTGAATGCTTGTTCTCATAGCGCTAGAGTTGCCACCTTTACTGGACACCAATACTGACCTACTGAAGTTCAAAAGCTCCTGGTTGGTTAACATGTGACAATTGTTCTGTCCGTAACCTAACTTCAGGTTGGATCGGGACCGTCTGATTAATTAATTTCTTTATAATTTGACAATTCTGACAATTTAAACCAATTACGCGACTTCGGCCTAGCCTTACCCTGAAGTTAGGCCACGTACCGTTGCTGATGACAGCGTAATCATGATTACTTTTCTTGAGCACAATCAATGTTGCTTTGTGGGTTCTGTCGCCACTTCGGGTACTCTAAATATCAACTGAGATACATCCAGAAAATCTAAAGAAGAACAAAGACGATGATTATTGATTAGTAGTCAGCGCTCAGTAATTTACCGGCTTTTCTGTAACCTCGACCGGCATCAGTCACAAGAGCATGCACATATCCAGAAGCACCTAGTGATTAAGTACTACTAACAGCATTTATATTTATAAAAATTACCCTTTCAGGGAGAAAAGTATCGACTCAAAAACGACAACTGGCTCTCGAGAAACTAAAAGACCCAGAGACCAGGCAAACGCTGGTCAACCAAATAAACGAGAGAATACTGGTGGGTGTAATGCCTAACACAGAAAAAGATGATAGTAATAACGTATGGGTAATGATAGACACTTCGCAAACTTAACCGAGGATCGAAAACGTAAATGGATGATAGACGAGATTTTGGCACTAATGGAATAAAACAATTGACAAAAAGAAATACAAAGACACTTTAAGTTCAAAATAAATGGCTAAAAAAGGAATGTGAGAAAATTGAACAACTACGGAACCTGCATGACGACTTTAATCTTCATGAAGTCTCTACTAGGTCGACGACACCGTCTTAATTGCAGATAATTTGGAAAACCTCCAGCTGTTCCCCAATAAACTAGGCGAATGCGAATCAGCACCAGGAAAACCAAATTCATGATCATCTCCTGAGAGCTTGACAGATTCAGGGACGCTAGCATCTTCTTTGAACATGCTCGTATAGAAAGGGTTTAAATATCTTGAAACCTGGCTTTGTGAAAACTGGACATCAGATACGGAAATAAAATGCCGAAATGAGAAATACACATAGCGCTTTCTTATAATTTCGTAAAGTTTTTACTTGTGCCGATTTCGATCTTAATCTTAGATTTCAATGTACTAAATGTTACGTGTGGTCGGTGTTGCTTTACATAGTGTAGGGTTGGACATTAAAAACTAACGATATCGGCAAGTTAGAAGCTTTGGAGATGTGGCTGTACCGAAGAATTCTTAAAATACCATGAACTGCAAGAGTATCACATGAAGAAGTGCTAAGAAGAATCAATAGGGAACGTGAACTTTTTATGACAATAAAAAAGCGAAAAACGGCATATCTCGGACACATCATGAGAACCCCAAACATCAGCTCCTGAAACTGAACATAAAGGGAAAGGTCGAGGGTGGCGAAAGAGCAATCGGGAGAAAGATGTCCTGGTTCCGAAATATAAGACTACGAAGCGTATAGTCACTAATTCATACCGCTAGAGATAGGAACGAGATGGAAACTGTGTTGCAAACATCCTGTAATGCATATGCACATCAAGAAGAAAAAATTCGCTTGTAGCATTTCAGAATTATTATGAAGAAAGTGGATAAAAATTATTCATGATACATCTACGCTTTCAAATTCCTCCAGTTCCATACGCCAACGTTTGGTTGGTTTGCGTCGAAACCTTGGTTTGTACACCCCAAAGAGCAAGACGAGCATAATTTGCCTAGCAAATAGCTGTACCTTGGATTTCTTCGGCCGTAGTGAATCCGAACACCTCCATTGATTGTATACTTGCAGGCTTTTCTGCGGATCGAAAGTATTGGCATCAAGCCCTATCTTCTATCACTGTTCGTGCTGGAAACGTCACATTGGATACACATCCCTTTTCATTAAACTGTTTTTCTCACAAGGACTTGTCTACCTTCTTGGTTTGATGGCTTTATAAAAACAGATACATAAATGTAGCACCATAATAAAATGCACACGAAGCTGAAAGACAATATACTCAACTGCAAACGCAGAACACAAACAACAAGTAGTACGTATTCTACGAATTTCTCCGGGAAAAATCTCTGGAACGGACAGCGTCCATGTCAAATAAAATGTTCATAATGCGGAAGTGTTCTCTATGAAAAGGTAAAAAGTCATGGGTTACAACGTTTTGGGCCCTTAATACAAAGGTGAGAGAGGTTTCACTGTATATTGCCAAAAGTACTCTTCATTGCTCTACTAATTAATATCATTAACTTATGCTATGGATTTCATACAATGTGTTTTTTTATTTTGTTATTCTTTCATTTAATTTGTAATAACTATTTGATCTTGTAGTGTCTAGAACTTCTCAACGGGCCTGCGGTGGGGTACATTTGGATCATTATCAGTTATAGTTACCATCTCTATTTTTTTCTGGTTTAAGAAATTTACATCTTTAGTACAATGACTAGAAGTCATGTCTAGCCAAAACAAATTTTTTCTTTGATTATTATGGTGACGAATAAAAGGCAGAAGTTTTTTGTTGAGACATATTTCTAGGTTACGAAGGAATCCGAAATTACCTGGAATATTGCGTCACGCAAAGGAAAAGAGATAGAGGAAATTGAAGAAAATAAGGTAAAGATATTAGGGTTAAGTGAAACAAAAAAAGACTTACAAGTAAACATACATTAATATTACTCACGAGTAGACCAAGAAGGTCGAGGTCATAAAAATTAAGACAGTAAACTCAAGATTACTAGTAATGGGACGCCAATTTAAATAAAAAGTAAATATAATACAAATATATGGACCAGTAGAAGGAACAGTAGAAGAAGAAGTGATAGAATTTTGTAACAATCTACAAACTGAATTAGACGAAGTTAGAGAGGAATACAAATCGGTAGTAATCACGGGAGATTCGAATGCCAGCGCAGGCAAAAATCACAACCCCGAAATGGGATGTATGGGAATATATCAAAAAGAAACAAATGAAGAATTTCAAAGGCCAGAAAACGAAAAAACAGAATGGACATTGGAAGAAAAATGAAAGACATTTGAACGAGTACTAATAAAGAAAGCCGAGGAAGTATGTGTAAGAAGCAAAATTAGTAAACAATTAAAGAGAACAGAATGGTGGAACAATGGGATTAAAACACTACTAAAAAAGAGAAGCTCGTTTGGAAAAAATACAACCAAACTAAGACAATAAGCGACAGAGACAGACACAAAAAAAAACTTAGAGAAAATTTGAAACTTATATAAACGAAAGTTATAAAATAGACAGTAGACAATTTTGGATTCGAATAAATAAAAGAAAGGAAATCAGATCGATAAGAGATAAAAATAATCAACTGAGAACGGAAAAAATGTAAATTCTAGAAACACGGAAAGAGCATTACAACGAAAAGCCTAGAGGAAGAACATCAGATGAAGAAGAAATAGAAGAACACTTACATGAAATAACAAGACAAAAAATAGACGAAGGGCCGAGAAACAGATTCCAGAGGAATGGGAAAATAATTTAATAATACCTATATATAAGAAAGGGGAAGAAACAAAATGCCAGAACTACAGAGCAATATGCCTAGTCCAAACAAGCTACAAATTTTACACACCAATAGTAGAGAAAAGATTGAGAGAATACATAAGAGCCAAAACTAGAGGAAGAACAAGCTGCATTTAGACCATAAAGATAAACAAATGATAATATACTTAAACTAAGAAGAAGAATAGAAGAAGGAAACGAACTATTCTTGACGGTTGTTGATCAAAAAGCAGCATTTGACTCAATAGATAGAAGGAAAATATGGAGATGCCTAGCAGAACTAAAGATACCCACAACACTAATGAAATCATTAGAAGTACCTGCATACAAGACAGATGAAGAAAAAGTTTTTAAAAAATGGGGAAAAGATCGAAGGAATTTAAAAGACATAAAAGAATAAAGGAGGGAGATAGTTTAAACCTACTCTTATTTATAATCATAATGGACAGAATTACAAAAGGCATCAAAGGAAAGCAGTCATTGGACATAGAAACATGAATCCACTAAAAATAATTAGTTTACTAAATATATGCAGATGACATAATACTAGTAGCGAACACTAAAAAACAAATGCAGAAGTTAGTAAGTAAATAAATTTATGGACCAAAGAAATACAAAAAAATTAAAATGGAAGTAAACACCGTAAAAACTAAAGTGATGATAATAAATGAAAAAGAAGACCAGAACAATAAGGAAAAAGAGTGTAATGGAAGATACTAGAAAGAGTAAACAACATATCAATATCTATTAAGTGTTATAATAACGGAAGATGATAAAATAGATGCAGAGATAACGAATAGAGGAAACAATAATTTGCAACGCAATAACAATACCAACAATAATCTACGTAATGCGAAAACTGAAAAATTCAAAAAAAACATGAATCCATAATAAATGCAATCGAAACACTTAAGAAAAATAGCTGGAAAAACAGTGGGATAGAGCAAGAAACAAAAACATCAGACAGAAACAAATGAAGTAAGTGTATGGTATTTTGTTATTTTGTTTGCTACAGCTTCTAACGTCTAGAGATTCCAAAAGCCGGCACGGGCCTAAGAAGTGGACTAAATGAATTTTTGCAAAATTCTGAACTCGATTGAGTTTGTCGAACTTTGGTCGATCAGTACAGAGTCTTTCACTGGAGAAATTTACTTTGCTGACCTTGAATCATTATGATTTTCAATAATTCATGATTGTAACTAAATTGAAGTTTTTTCATGGCTGCGAATCCGACGCGAAGGCTGCGATTATAACAAAGAAGACCATCCAACCTTCTCCAACCATCGTCTGCTTCCTTCATGTTTGAAACCAAATCTAATGGTTAGTATGACTGTGTAAAGACTCGAATACAATTGAAATGGCACAGATTCATCGATAGAAATATAAATTATTTTATTTTGATTAATATTAGTCATTGATGATAGTATAAATATAAAATTTCATTTTTCTTGAAAACGACAAGATACAAATCACTTCCGAAATGATAGAATCTTAAAGCGGTCCACCTCATTTTATACAATTTGGTCAGAGTATCTAGATCCCAATAACCAGACTATGGATGTGATCAATCCAAATTATCTTTAGGTATAACAATAAATAAATCACAAAAATTGTTTTTTCTACTGATTTAATTTTTTCGACAAACCATAAACAGATCAGTAATTAATTTCTTCCAATATGTTTTGCTATTATTATTATTATTATTATTATTATTATTACTATTTTCTTTTAATTGACATTTAAATTTATATTTTACGTAACTCTTTAATTATTATCAAGTTTCTAAAAAAGGTAATTAGCCACAATGATAGCATTATTTATTATTATATAGAAGGCCAAACGGTGAAAGTGGTACTGTTGGCAAAATTAGAGGTGTCTGGTGATATTTTGTTATGTGATACTTTTTAGATAAAAAATGACATCAATTGAAAACCGATAAATCCAGGAACATCTAGCAATTTTTTATTCATTTTTTTGTAGCTATATGGCCAACAAATTTAAATTGTTGTAAACTGCCTTGAGCAAACCATTTCAACATTTATGGTGCAGACAGAAAATTGCACAATTTTTTGTTTCACTCTTTTAATTGTAAATTGTTTGGAATTCAATTTACTTTGTGTTCGGGTAATGAGGTTTTAATAGTTGTTTATAGAAAAATGTTCAGTATTTTGTGTTTGTGTGCAGATTAATGAATGGTAATTTTAGTTTTTATTGAAAAATGAGAAATGTTTTTCTAGGATTTTTTTCTATTATTAACTCGTTATAATGCTATTAAAAATTTGATAAACGTCCTTTGGGTATAAAATATTCTGAAGATAAACAGTATTTAATATTCTACTCGAATAGTTACGAAATTAATATTCGCGCACGTTTCTATTGCTTGACTAGGCTCATCCTGTTATGTTAAAATTGTACATCAATCGTTGGATTTTTAATAAATACGGTTGGACCCTTTTACTTTTTGAATATTTTAGTTGAGCATTAAAAGTGAAATCTGATCCATCCTTTTAAACTTTAATAAGAAATATTGAAGACAAAATCAATATGTTTAACATGAATCTGTTTAGGATAATTTTTAAAACTTGAACTATCACTACAAATAAAATCTTACTGCTTTCAGATTAAAACATCGAAGCTTGTCTCTAATTCTAGATCTTGTACATACAATATTCAGTTGTTTGCAAAATATTCAGATTCCAACTGTCTTCGATTCTCCATTATTGGCTAATTTGCTTCAGCTTTCTTAAACAAGCACTCAGCTTGAATAAATAGTTTAAACTAACCTGATTCTTTCTTTTATTGAACTATTGATTAGTTCAATATTATCAATAATAAAATCAACTTCATTATAGTTAACAAGGAATATTTTGAAAGGCTTTTCACCAGTTTGAATTTTACGCACGTTTTAAATCTCTACAAGGGCAGTTTTCTGCAAGAGTTTGCATTTGCCGCACTAGCTGTATCGGCAGCAAGTTTGACGATAAACATCTAAATTGAATTGTTCAGTAGTATCCAAACCAAATAAGTGAGTGTCCCATTAACATAACAATCAAATACCTACAAAACAATAGTATTTTGAGGTTAGAACATGTTATGTCTTAACAATACAATACAAAAAAAGTTTATTAGAGAAAAAATTTGACTTGTCAAATTTATAAGTGCAATTTATAACGAAGAATATTTTAATTGCAATTTCCTCCACGGTCAATTAAGTATTCATCAATAAACTTAACCTCTTCATTATCTTATTTAAATCCTTATCTCCATCCGATTAAAACAAGAATGTTCCTTTGACAAACAAGATCTATTCAATAGCCCACAGATCTGATGTAATCAGTGAAACAAAAGAAGTTTTAATAGACCATTTCATACAGAAAGGGGGACCTTTTATTTCTTAATGCTTTCATAAATTGAAGGGGGGTGACTCTTAACCGATCCAATTTATAGATAAAATAAAATTTCACGAAGTAATTTTCCCCATTAAACTTCAAATTGAGAGAGAAAAGGAGCACCATAAGTAGAACGAAATTGTGTTGCTGCCACTTCTTTTCTTTTTTACATAAAATAACGTTAAAGACAGCTTGCGGCATAAAATTAATGAGTGTGCATCCCGTCTTTGTGTCAGAAATTGCATGTTTTCCTAATGGTATTATTCCATCGACGTAAACAAGTCTTATTAAGCGATTCCGACTCGATGTTAATTACATTTGATCTCTCTTTGTATGTGTAAGTTGTATGTAGATAAGCAAACAGACGAGAATGATAAAACTTTTATAACTAAATAATGTAAAACAGAATTATTGTTATGTAAATTTTCTTATCCCTCTTATTTGGAAATTTATATCTCCTGCTGTAATTTTCGGTTTATTGTTATTTGGTATGCGTCCAGTTCGCCCTGTAGACGAGCCAAAATGTATGATAACTATCCAATAAAGGCGTCTTTACTGTTCAATTTACAATCTACGTGCGTTTTCGTCGACAAATAGAGAGACAATACGAAGAAGCAATGGAGATGTCACGCAGAGTCTTTATGTTCGTTGAAATTCCCCCAATGTTTATTCCGCGTACGTCTTAAGTCGGCATTTGGTAGTATATGGACGTATACTCGTCTAGTGTTGGCTTTAAAAGAAGCCATAAAACCGTTTCCGGTTCCGCAGCCACTCTGTAAAGTTTCACACTTTTCATATTTCATCTCTCACAACTTATACAGTACCACCGCTCACTCGCACGGATGGCAAAATGTGTTGGGCATGTGCGTGTTTTTATTTACTTACGTCCGCAGACATTAAAGTCTGATATTTCATTTCTCGTGGTCATGAGAATTTTCAGTTTTTCACAATTCGATCGATTCGCTTTATCGCTGTCATAAAGAGAGGCCAACAACAAATAAAGAGAGTACAGCAACAGAGTACAGCAAAAAATAAAGAGAGTACAGCAACAACATTCGCAAAGAAAAGAGAAAAAGTGCGGTGTTTGTGTTTACAACTGTAATAATACTAAGAGAAAATAGAAATTGAAGCTTTCAGACTTCCCTTTTGAAATTTATGGAAGTAGCCAATGTAATCCAGGTGGAACGGAAGTCGTTTTAAGGGGTTTCTTTGACGATATTCTTGCACCTGTCGTTAGCCGGGCTTTAAGGGAGTTGCTTTCGGGGTTATCCCTTTTACGGCTTACACGCTTTCAACTTTGGTTTCGATTGTTTTGCTGCAAATGAAAAATGCAGTTACTCTTCTGGAAAGTGCACACTACCTGAAAGCTCGCTGGAAGAATCCACCTGTTGTAGCTTTAAGTCTCTTTTCAATCTGTTGGTTGTGAACGTGAAAACCGACTGACTAATGCAATCATGAACTTGTGGGGATTAACAGGAAAGTGGTAGTGACATACTGGGCGAGTTGATGGAGTAGATCAAAGTGGGATATTGATGTAACATAACGAAGTAGAGTGGTATACAAAACGCAGGTAAATGTTGTTGCTTATTTCAGTTTAGGCAATTATCAAAGACAAATTTAAATATTTCATAGTATAATTTGACTTAATTTGATTTATAAAAAAAAGAGGAATAAAAGGTAAGATGTTTGCTATAAAAATGCTTTTCTTGAAATCTCCTGCACAAATAATTCATATTCAGGAATCTGTTGTTTCCCGTCGCTGTGAATACCGACAAAGAAATTGAGGAAAGACCGGCCAATTTTACAGCACGTGATGCTGGAAGAAACATCGCAAAAGTTTCTGTAGTTACCTGCGAATTAAGGTATTGCATTTGAAGGTAATTTAATGTCATTCAGTTGTCTTTTCGGTTGATCCTATTCTTGAAGGTCTTAGGACAGCCCATCCCATAATATCGCGGAAAAAATAGTTGCTGACGTCATGATTCTCGTACATCTCTATATATCTCTCTCTCTCTATACATTGCAATATCACTACCGCGATTATGAAGAAATTCCTTCCCAGTTTCTGTAATAACCATTGATACACTTATTTTTAGATGTTCTCCAATTTTATCTTCAGGTTGCTCAACATCACACCAATTATGGCCTTAATGTCTGTTTGTTCTGTGGTGGATATATTAATGTGAAGAGGAATTGAAATTTTCATTGATTTTTCTTTGGATTCTCTGATACTATGATGAAAGGTTTTATAATCTTTCCTACCTTGTATTAATCATGTAAGACTGCTGCTGTGATGCTTGCTTGACAGAACTTGTTTGGTGGTTGTTTTATGAATCGATGCATCAAATGATACAGGGATAAGATATTTAAGATGCTTCCTAGATTTATGCTTGTCGTAATGATAGCAAAGCTTCTATAAAAACTATTTGTAGTTGTATTTCATGTAGACAGTTCTTTGATGATGCCTAAGTTCT
>VTPC01090573.1:88441-124016 GCA_011009095.1 Ignelater luminosus
TATTTGCCGAGCTTAATATGTCCTAGCTATACGTATTCGTTTACTTTCTTGATGTTGTGTTGTTCTCTTGTAAACTGTTTTTGACTATCAGGCATAATTTTCGTTTTGCTTAGGTTTTCTCTCAGCATTTCTTCCAGTTATGACCACATCATCAGCAAACCTAATGTGAATTAGAAATCGCCCAACTATTATTCCTTTATTTTGTTAATTAAGCTTCTTGAAAATGTTTTCGAGTGCAAGCGTGAAGAGTTTAGGTGAAAGGGTGTCATCCCATCTGACCTCTCGGCAAATTTTGATTTTTTTTTGTGAAAGCTTCTTTGTCGAGTTTTTCACAGATACACCAGCTATCGATTCTTGCATTGTTTAAACCTTTTATAATCGCCCAGAACTTAACGGCGTCAAAGGCTTTTTGAAAATCTACAAAGACCAGATGTAGCGGAATGTTATATTCTTCACATTTCTCTATGAGTGTTTTCATTGCTTGTAGGTGGTCGATGGTGCTGTAGCTCTTTCTGAATCCTGATTACTCTACAGGCTGATAGAAATTTAATTTATTTGTGGGGCTGTTGGTAAGTATTCTGGTAAGTAACTAGTATAGATGTGACAATAGACTTATCTGTCTATAGTTTCCTATTTTTGCTGTATCTCTTTTTCTAACTAGAAGGATTACTTTTGCGTTTTGCCATTTTGACAGAATCTATCTAAGCATTTGTTGAACAGGATTGGTAGTGCTCTATTCTTCTTCATTTGCTGAAGTGCTTTTTTTTATTTCATACCTTGCTATTTCTTTAAGTTCTTCCGCATTTAATTATGTGACGGTCTGTTTCTCTATCATCCTGGTTTTGGTTTTCTAAGACATATAAAGAAGAATAGAATTCCTTAATTGTTGTTTCTATGATACCCTTTGTGTCGTTTATTATTGCCCCTTGTTGGTTTCTTATTTTTGTAATTTCTGTCATTCTGATGGATTTATTTCTCAGAACTATCATGGTTTTGCTATTCTCGATAACTTTCATAATTCTTGTAGTTCTATAGTTTCTAATTCGTTGTATTCTGTAGATTCTCTGTTCGTTTGTTTTCATTCATAGATCAGTTTTTTTCTTTCTGTGTTGATTTTTGAATTTCTGTTTCGGAGTATGTTTTGTGTGCACTGACTGATATTTATCTGTTCTGTTTTTTCTAATGGTTGTAATTTGCTTTCTAGTATTTTTGTGAGCTGAGAATGTTTTTGTCCTAGGGTATCCCACTTAATGTCTTCTAGTTGTTCTTCTAAATGGTCGAGCTGTTCTTGTTTTGCCCTCCACAGAAACCTAAGGGCAGACTGGCATTGAGCCAGTGTGGGATTCTGAACTTGGCGCTCTATACCCACCTGGGATTGTATTCCGCTTGCTTTAGATCTCGACATTTCGTTAGTGGAAAGGTTTTTGGCCGTGTACTCGTCACGTCGACCGGGCGGGTTGGCGAGTAAGTTAGGTATTATATTTCCTTAATACCTTCTTAAACAGTTATATCGCTGCGGCTCGGCCGTCATAGCCACGTTTGTAATAGGAGGACGAACCACGAGCAGGTGAGGTAAGTAAGAGGCTCTCTTTGAGACGCATCACTACCCCATTATGCCATGTCTGTTCCTGATATCTACAACTTGACATACCAAGAGACTTTCTACCAAGGAAAAACAAATCATCGGACTCGAATCTGTATGAATTTGAGAAAAAACGACGATACTGTCTTACGTCCTGAATAAATGTGTAATCTTATTATTGCGATAATGGACTGTGTGATAGATCTGATAAAACTCAAATAATAAAAGATTATAGTAAATCAAAGGAGACCAAATGACAAGAAAATCTACAAGCGTGCGTCAAACAAGAAGGTGGTCATATAGGATTTTATTGCCATGGCTGCCCTTAATGCTTATATTATATGGACAGAGAAATATTCAGAATGGAACAAAACCAATAACTGCAGACGCATATTATTTCTTCAAGTCTATGTGTAGAGTTAGTTACTCCTTACGTAAACGAAGACTACGAAGTACAGGAGGATAGATAGAAGTATTCTTCGTGATATTGAAGCTTTATCAACTGAAGATCAATGGAAACGAAATGAGATTGAAGTACTAACTACTAAAATGGTAGTTCAGAGACGTTGTTAATTTTTGTCCAAGAAACTTGAATCGCAAGGTAAAAATTCAATGCATCGGTCACAGCAAGCCCGTTTGTCTAAATTACCGAAGAGACATAATTAAAATTAAATGTAGAAATTATCCGTAAGATAAGTTGAAATATTTTTTATATGTTAGACCCAGTTTGAATTGTTACTTGTATGGTGAATAAGTTAATAAAGTGTTTTGAACTTCAAAAATATTTATTTCCTGTCACAGATAAAAAGTGGGGTTATGCAAACACCATAACCTTATGTTTATCATCTGGCAGCTCCGTTGGCACAATGGATGTAAGATTCTAGTGACCAAACTAGCTCGACTGCGATCCTGTCTCTGAATGTGAGAAATCAAACCAAATTCTCAAAAGACCCAAGTCTATAGGTGCAGTTATAGAGGACTTGGGGATACGTAGCTCTCCAAAACTGATATAACCCTCCCCTCTTCCAAAGTTTCCGTCAAACGCTTTTGATTTTTTGGAATTGTTTGAGTGAATGGTTTTGACCAACCAACATACATCCCATGGTGCATAGACTCAATCTTGCTGTTGTTGATACTTGTAGGAACGCAACCTTCTTCCCGTGAGAAGTCGATAAAGAAGTATGAACGTGAGAGTGACTGAATCGATCAGTTTAAATAATAAAAAATGGAGCTGTGAGGCAGAAAACTGTAAAACAGTGAAAAACAATTGTGTCTTACGTAACTATTGGGATACTGAAAGGAAAGATCGAACAAAGCAAAAACCAAAACTCTGTTGAAGCGGTTGCCCTTTTAAATTGAATAACAACAATTTGATTGCTAACACTTCAATGCGTTTTGACAAATGTATTGCAAAAGTCTTTGAAGCAAGGAAGGAATTTTGGCAGAAAAGCAAAATATTGCGTTTTCATTGATATTTTATGCCAACACCAACATTAATCCATTAACGCGTACTAAAGACTTCTTCATAATTACGATGTCTTTTCCATACTTGATGCAATAGCCAGCCGTCTGAAAACTCGGTTTTTTTGAAAATCGCAGAAATTTGCAAAAAGCCATGATTTTCTGTAATCTGATATCGAGGCAAGTTCTAGATTTCTCGATCATTATGTTAAAACGTTTGCAATAAATAAAGAGCTAAGTTGTTAATTCTCAAGAATAGGACGCAATAGACGCAACTGCTTGATGTATAGAAGAAAATCTCTCTCTTACTCTCTAGACGGGAAGAACCTATATGATAGGGGAAAAACCATCTGCAGAAGAATTCGACCGAATTGGGTTTCATCTAATAAACGCCCTCTTGGATTTCTTAATAAATTGATATATGAGCGAGACAGCAGAACCAAAAAAAGCATGCCCTTGATCCACTTCAAATTTGATCTTTACTTCCCAAGAAAAAAAAACTCAAATTATTCTTTGGCAATACTTCTTGGTCAAGTAAAAATTGCATGAAGAATGAATATAGACCGTACGCCGCAGGAAAATAAAATGACAGAGAATGGTTTGTAGAAGAAATCTTGAAACTTACATGATAATGAAAACTTAAAAGAATCTATAAAACGTTATGCTGAGTAAATATGATGAACTGTCATGACAGAATTTGATGAACTTACCTCCTGAGTTGGAAAACTGTGAAATACTAGAAGATACAAGAAGACTCTAGTTTACAGTTTCCAGTTACAATTAACCTAACATTCCATCTAATCAAGACAATATTAGCACAAACACAACTGAAAAAGACAGTAATGAATTTCAGAAATCTAAGCTACAACATCTAAATCGACTACAATTATAGAAGATAGCAGTTGTACTAAATTCTATCCACGCAAGCCATAAAGTCGCCATTGAAGATTTCACCAACATTTCGAAACCATCGTGGCTGTGACTTCTTGTAATACGCGTCGCGCCTGATACCCAACACACCTTGGAGGAAGCGCCTTAAGACGCCCCACTCATACCATCACTGTTCTCAGTGTCAGTGATAATAAAACAAGATAATTTATTTTAGAAATTCGTGAGCTGAGTACAAGGTTAGACTTTCAATTATCCAAAGGTGCTCCTTTTTAAAAAAGATACAGAAAGCGTTTAACTATGGGCAAAAAAACCAGGAAGTGGAAGAAAGCAAGAATAGGAGATTTCGACTGATAAAGTGACGAAAACAGTGAGAATGTCAAGCTGGAAGTCATGAAAAGGACAAAAAAGAAAAGAAATTCTTAAAAATAGCGTGCCCGCTCAAACCCCTTTATTTCGAATACTAAGGTCTGGACAGTTTGTTTGGCCTTCGTTCCCCTCTCTTACCGGGGATGGAGAAGACGGCCCATGATCCCGACTGAACCCTATAGGAAATCATTATTATTATCATTGTAATGGGTTAGTGCAATTAAAAATCTTGATAAGCAAAATTGTGTTTTTTGTTTTTTTCATTCTACAATTAATATTGAGAATAACTAAAATGGTCAGGTTTTGTTTTCGACTTTTTGACCTAAACTACATGGTGAAATATCGAGCTTATGTCATGGGACACCTTGTCCACCAAGCAGTAGATACAATGAATAAATAGAGACAAGGTTGGCTAATTGCATAAAGAAACTGGAGAGGAAGAGGAATAAAACATGAAATCAACACCACAGGAAGTGTTTTGCAACCTATATGAGGTCTTTGGTGGTTTGAGTATAAAATCTTAATACGTTGGAAACGATACATCAAGTTCTCTTGAAGCGTTCTGATGTGTTTTGCTGAACGCTTTCAAAGTGTTTTAGGATAACATTGATTTGCTTTTGGAAGTTTCGATTTTAGTCATTCAGATGGAAAGTCCATTTGACCAAAGGTCGCTCTATATTTTCTACTGATGGTTGAAGAAAGTCTGAACTTAACAATTTTAGATTTCTTGCATTAGAAATAGATGCAAGGCCATCAAACGAGTTGAGTTTGAAAATCCCCGAGAGATCGTTTTACTAAAACCGCGAAAGATTGTTTCAACTCATATTTACACCGTTTGGTTTATAAAAGTCGTCTGATTAAACGTTAACACTGCTTTAGATTATTTTGACTTACATGCTAGTCCTTGATAGGTAAATAATGTTAAGAATCACTGCCATAGGAAACTAAAATAAGAGAAGTTCTGAAGAGTAATAGAAACGGATCAAAGAGAAAAGCCAAAGAGATCCTGAATATCTAAGGGTAATAGGATATTCTCGTTAATCGTAGCATCTAGTATCTACTTTCTTCTTAAACCTACTCGTCCCGTCGATCGAATTAATGTTGAGGTGCGATAAAACCTGTTTTTCTACAGTCCAACTAGCTCGGGGGACAAGAACTCTAGAGACTTCGGAATCAAAAGGCAAGATATTCACAGACTTCTGGAACAAATTGGACCACTCCGATCTAATAACTTCTCTCTAAAACGTTAGTCTTGTCTCTTTTTTCGTTCTGACCAAAGATCATGAAATTCAGTCATCAATCGCGTAATAATTCTAACGTCAAGCGCTATACAGGGTGGCTGAAAAATCGTTCGCCAGCCTATAACTATTTTATTTTTTAAGATATGAAGAAAATTCAAAGGTAAAAGTTGTTTGATGTAATAAGAGGCGTAGTATCATGCATTGAAAGAAAACTCAACGCCTACTGTTTTTGCCTAACATCAACTAACTTTAATTTTTTAAATGGAACACCCTGTATATCTCTCAAAATTCTGAATACACCTGAGATTCTTTTTTCAACCATATTACATACGCGTTGTAACATTTCTGGAGTAACTAATGCTATAGCTGCAGTAATTTTACTTTTAAACTTATTTAGACTTACTGATGGAGTTACATAAACATGATCTTGCAGTCCAAGACCTCAAGAAAATCGTAAAGTATGTTATATGATTGAAAAGAGAATTTCAGGTGTATTCAGAATTTTGAGAAATATACAGGTTGTTCCATTTAAACAATTAAAGTTAGTTGATGTTACGTGGAAACAGTAGGGGTTGAGTTTTCTTTCGATGCATAATATTATGCCTCTTATTACATCAAGTAACTTTCTCCTTGGCATTTTTTTTTTTAAATAAAATAGTAGTAGGCTCGTGAAAGATTTTCCAGCCACCTTGTATATTAATTGCAGACGGTCACTATTCCAGGACTTGTCAGAATGAATACAACATCCAACAATCCCCGAATTTTTACTATTCGATCAAAGAATGAATGAAATAATTTCAAAGTTCCAAGTTTGGAAATTAAATTCAAACGTTGATGTGGTACCTTCATGGTACACTTCCAACTAGCTGCAATATAGGACTTCAGACCTTAAGCATTATATCTTCTTCGCAACTCAGTCGTACTTCTTTGAAGATATCTCTTATCTTCTATGAACTTGATTCTCTTTCATCATCATAATTTGGTCTTTGGTCTGGTCTGGTCTGATCTGGGAAAAAATGAAAAAATGCGGTTTCTTAATACCCAATGGAACTTTTTGTATTCCAAACAAAAAAGTAACTGAGTTACCAGAAAGGTCAAGATTATACCCAAGGAGGGTAAAGAAACAGAAGAGAGATTTGATGGAAAGAGATCTTCTTTTGATCAGCATTTATGTACATTACTGGATCGCTCTTTTGTACCAAAAGTCCCTTTTATCCTCCGATAATGGTGAAACAACACCGAAGCACAGCGCATTAAATTCAATAATATGAACTACAGAAATTATCTTCAGATTATTATTGAGATTATGACTGTTTCAATTAAATCGCATCTCTGCTAATAGAATCTTGTTTGGAAAACTCCTAGTTTACTAGATCACACATTTTTTTCTGTTCGCCCTGTAAGAACTCGTTTGACAATTTTCTTGCCAGTATTCTACTAACAAATAATGGCTTGATGTCAGTTGCGACTAAATTTCTCTAATTTAAAAGAGACATCCTCTACTTATCGTATGGAATCTATAATCCTGAAATATCTACCTTTATGTTTACCTTACTACGGTAAATAACGAAGTTCCCGATATGTATTCAAGCAGAATCCAAGTTGTTCATTTTGTTAAGGAAATATAAATCAGAGTTTACCCAAAACAAACATCAAGCAGTTTATTTCCATCATATTTTATCAAAAAGGCTCCCTTAAACTAATAGTTTACCATCTGAAAAAGACATTATAACCATTTTCAGCCACGTTTCTTGCAGGATTTCCGTTCGGAATATTGAATGCCCAAACGTAGACCCCGCATTTTAAACCCCTAAAACGACATAAATTGTTAAAAATAAACATGGGATCAGCCATAACATTAAATAAACAGCTTGCACAGATTTTTCTCGAGAAAAACCTTGCTTGTTAATGGTTCGATTAATTGAACGCTACTAAGATAAATATATGACGTAATCGTCTTTTGTCATAATAATTGAACTTATCCAAGAAATGTCCCTGATTAATTAAAGAGGTCACTATATAATAATAATAATAATGATCGAAACGGTTTCGCTCTCCTACTAAATTAAAAGTAGAGTATGCACTAATAAAAATAGTAACAATGGAGGTTTCTAATTAAGATTTTAATTCAATAATGCCCACATGTTGAAAAATAAATCCATGTCATGATGCCATGTGCTCGTTGCTTGCTAATCGAATTACGTTTAATTCTCTTTTGTGCTTTATTCGATTCGTTTTGTGAAAAAAAAATTAAATAGAAACGACGGGGAAAGTCAACTTAAGCTCATCAAACATGATGAAGAAGAAAAGGCCTCCCTTCAAGTAAATCCAAATCCATCATTTTGGTAATTATAATCTTTGCTGGAAATACCTCATTCCATCAATATTACTGTCGTGATCCATCTTGGAACACGTGACAGTTAAAACAGCTACATCAAGTGGGTATAACATGTAGCGAAAGAAATGAACAACTACAAATAATAACTAATAGGTGTGTATACACACAATATATCTATAATATATCGGAACGCGCCCGCCATCTACCCCTGTTGTTCGAGTATATATTACGTTATAAATCCCCAAGGCCGATAAGCCATATGGGCTGCTTTTCTGGCCAAAGCCCTGATGGACTGTCGACCGAAACGCTCACCAAGTTAATCTATTTATTATGGGGCAGCTGAACTACCGCGTGCCACTGGCAGCTGCTGACGCTTCATAACAATTAGGACCAACCCCAGCCCCCCAGCATTTGGGTCCTCTATAAAAAATGTGTGTTTTGGAAGGTCGATGATGATCATATCGAACGCGAGCTATAGCAGCGGCAACCCCCGCGCGCTTCCGCCCCATTCGTGATATGAATATTGACTTGTTTGGTCAGCGGAGAAAAAAAATTTTAAACTTCCTTTCGGTCAGTTTAAGCGGGGAAGTTGCGCGATTTACGTTAAGCTTGTGTATTCATGTATGTGGTATATAAATAGATCTTAAATAATCAGATAAACTGGAAGTGTTACTTAACTTGCAAGCAAGTTTTTGTGAGTCAAGGTAAATTACTGTATCATAATTTATTTTTTGATATTTTTAGAAAACGATTAATTTTGCAAACTTTCAGGGATTTTTATTTACTTTTTTTTAACAATTTAGACAATAAATCACAGCGTGAGCTATTAAACAAAGAGATCCGATACAAGATGTTTAGGAATATAAATAATAATTAATTTAATTAACGGTTTGCAATACTATTATTTTAGGTTACCGTGCTTCTAAATAACCTTCTATTTTAGTAATTGAAAACATCTGTTTATCAACATTCATTCACATCCGGTAATAAATTAGAGCAAATGGTAGGGGTGAAAACTAAAATGTGTAAAAATACTAGTTTTATTAATTTTTTTTAGTTTTAATTAGATACTATTCAGTGGAGAAGAAAAAGCAACAAGGGTAATCTAATTACTACCTTTCGTTATTTTGCAAGTGCTTGCCAGCTTTGCAGATTACAAACGGTTTGGATTACTTTTACTTCAAAATAACATTGACATTTGTAGTTACTTTATTAAAAATTAACCCACATTGCCTCTTTACACACGTGCTATGCCTGTGATAACTTTTGGTAAGAATCAAATATTCGACAGCGCAAGATATCTCTCCACAACGCTTCTATCAATCACCCAATCGCATGCCTATAGGCACCAACTTTTCTGTGTTATCCCATCAAATCCGATTTTCACGTACAAGAAAAGCTTTTTCGAAAAAAGGACGATCTTAAAATTTCCTATCTCCAAAAGTTCTTCTTCTTCTTCGATTTTAGAAGCGAAATACATACAGATTTGGGAGATAATAAAAATATAACGGCGCTAGAAGGCATAGAAGGGGAAATGTATCCCCTAAGTTTCGAGGTTCCTTTTGGAAAGATTCAGAATTTGCTTACAGAATCACTAAAATACGTTTACTGCAAAAAATTCGTCATTCCACAGCCCATCAAAGTGTTATAACTATGTTAACTGCCACAAAAGGTCCAAAAGGAGGCAGATTACGTTTTTTGTTTGTTTTAATCGACCCCAAAAAAAGGAGGGGATGCCATTAGTAGAGTAGAGTAGAGATCCCAGCTTGATCGGACCAGAATTAATCGAGTTACAAATTTTTTTAGTGGGCGTCTCAGCGCGCCATGAAGAAAGGTACGGAGTTAATCGAATTGAGTCGGGTAGGTAAACATTCCCACAACAATCTCGAATATTATGTAGATCAGACTACCTGAACGGTTTTGGTGGCGGTTGTAAAGTTTGCAGATTCCCCAAAGCGTTTTCTGGCGAGCTTTGGGATTTTTTGGCTTTTCACCGGACGTTCTCTCCTATCCCGCCATAGTGCTTGCGAAGCTGCGCCTATCAGCAAAAACCAGATTCCCATATCCCTTATAGTTTCTGAGCTATGAGCTCTCCTTGGTTCCTAATGGTCAAATCGTCATAAGCAGTGCAAGTAAATTATACTACTGGTGGGTCTAATCAAAGAAGGTGCATTGGGGCTGCTTCAGCTTATAATTTAGGGCCATCATGACATTTGGCACTGATGAATAAACCCCACTTGAATAAATTTTGCGAGAGACGTGAACAATTACGATTACAAAAGATAGAATCAAGGAAAAAGTTAAAGGCAAGAAGGCGTCAGCCACAGAATACTGACAGAGCGGTATCAGCTGCAGGTGAAGAATCGGGGTACAGACACCCATGGGCTCAAATTAAAACTGTCTGAGGCGGAACATTCTTTGAGGACTCTACACGACAGCGCCTCTGGTCTCAGATCGCTAGGCCTGCCCATAAGGTTCCAATAGATTTTGTCATCGCGTTCGTTCCGCTTACATAGGGTAGGCGAAGAACATCATGCTCCACTTACCCTCGACGTTTGGCCAAAATTTGACCTATCGGCCGGCTCTAGTTTCGTCCAAATACGAGCGCGAAACGATGAATGTAAATCTAGATTCTTGTGGTGAGTAATATTATAGAAAGCAAAGTAATTGATATTTACTTTAACTTATAATTGAAAATAGAATATCAATAAGTAAGTATGAGTCCACGCGAGGATTTTTATTGGTTATGCCTTTCCTCATGACTATAATTGCAATAATTATGGTTATTGCTCTTGCAAGCTTTTGCCTTGGTATCACCTGAAAACATGCTTGTGGAATTACTTAAACAAACATGTGATAGAAGCGTATTATAACTTTTTTTCTGTTTCCAATATTTTTTAAAAATTCAAATTTTTTTATAATTTCTAATCTTTCTTTTAATTTAAAAGTCAATCTGGATCTAAAGTTTTCTGATTTTACAGTCTGACATTCTCTCCGCATTGACTTTTTGTTACTACGGGTAATGCCTTTTCATGTGGACCTCACATTATCTGGTTTGTTACTAGGAAAAAACCTTCTAGATCAGATTGTTTCAAATTTGAATTTTACGGCCTTGATTGAAAAGGGCACATCTAGTTGTCGCCTGTCGATAATTAGCAAAACAACGTAAAGAAAGCATACTTTTCATTCAATTTGGTTTGTAATTGATTTACTGGCGGCTCGTAGTACACAAAAGTGGGGATTGCAGCTTTTCTAGAGATCAAATACGATGGCTTGGTTGCATGTCCAACGCAAACCAGCCCACATCACAGGAGTTTTAAACTGCGTGTCGAGTTTGCGAAGTTTGCATCGAGACGTTTTTGCTTCAGAATGTCAGTAAGGTACGCACTTTTATTCAACATAGCTGAAATGATCAAAGCTACTCGCCAATGCGCAGACGTGTAATGTAACTACGTATTCGGTTTGCACACATCTTGCAAACCAAGTCTTATACTATTCAGGTTGTGAATGCAAGTTCAAGTATTACGCAAATAACGTGTATTTGTGATATGTTCAGGGTTCGGCGTCGCCTGGAAAACAGGGAAAACCTGGAAAGGCCAGGGAAAAAGCCTAATAGGGAAAAAGTCATGAAAATATCATGGAAATTAGAGAAATACAAATAAGTCAAAGAATCTATTTTGTCTGGAATTTCAAATAATAGCAGAAAAAAACAGGACAATTCTTGAAGTGATTTTTGCTTAATATTGATTTTTTAAATCTGACTTGCAAATTTGCGAAAATTATGAAACAATATAGTCTGTTTCGCTATTATACAATTCAGAGTAAGCCTTGAAATGATACGTATTTTTGTTACAGTGTACCTTGAAGTTTTGCTAAAAGTTACTAAATAAATATTTTTAGGATCAAGATCTGTTCATTTGTGTCATCTTTTTAGGTAAACATGAGTTGTAGAGATTTATGTAGTACACTCCAAAAATGGGGTAAGGCCCAAGACTACTCTTAATTTTATAATACTGAAACAGACTATAGATGGCGAACATTAATTAAAATCGGAGTGCACAATTTACGTAAACGGTACGGTAACGTAAACGTAAGAAAAATGATGTGCAAATCTTAAAGTAGCATAAATTCATGGCAAGTCTTTTTCATAACATTATCATTTGCTTTTCTTGTCGTTTTTATTGACGCGTTCAAAGTACAGTATTATTTGTTAACGTCAATTGTGAATGTTCTTTTTTGCATTTGATTTATGGCAGTGTACAATGCACCATACAATTTGTAGTGTTCATGTTTTGTGTCCATATCAACTTGTTTTAGCTCACTTTGTTTTTGTTTTCATAAGAAAATTGCCATAATTCTGTCGTAAGAGGCGCTGATGTTGTGAATGTGCACAAGGCGGATTAACATTTAAAGGGAGATTCACAATTGACATTAATAAATACAGTAAGGCAAACGTTAACAAAAACGCAAAAACGCCATAAAAGAGACGTGTCATAAACTTATGCTTATTATGTCAGTTATTACATTAGTTATCATGCTGTTAAAACAAGAAGATTCACACCGATTTATAGTCTTTAGGTTCGCATTTTTATTCACTTTCATGCTACCGTTCCGTTTGCGCCGATTGTCAAATTGTGTCAGCTCAGTTTAGTTACGACTTGCGCCGTTGACGGGTAAAATCATCAATTGCAGTAGGTGTTATTTGAAATTTCATAACCTGAAATTCTATTCGTCACAGCGTTAGGTAATTGTTTACGCTACCTACTGAAACGAAGCAGGATCAAGCGATCGTCGCGACCTCTATTAGAAATTTAAAAAACTAGTTTGTGGGTGATCATCGGGTGATAGGGTTATAGGCGTATTCAATGCATAGAGCGATCTGTGTACCTCGATATACGTTGAATTCTGAAGCGAATCATATCAGAAAACATTTCTGGAGTAAACCATGAATCTTTTATTATTAACTTGTATTATAACCTAAAATTCTATTTGGTACCACATTATGTTTACTTTTAAACGAACCTCTCTGAAACGTATAGGTAATTTGTTACGCTACCAACTGAAATGGAGCGATACCAAGCGATTCGTTTGAACTGAACGAATTTGATAGTTGGATCGCTATCTGTATTGAATGCGCCTATTTTGATGAAATGTAGCGCCATCTTTTGGTTAATGATTCTGCCTTAATGGTATTTCTAATTTGAACACTTGAATTTGTTACCTTACAGACTGGCGCGCAGTCAGGTTTGCTGAGTATCGTTGAATGTGCCCACTGTATTATGAATATCACAGCTAACTTTATGTCCAAAAGTTAGAATCGCAGCAACTAAAATAAGACTTTTTTTTTGTTTGGCGACAACTGGAAATACTAATCGAAACAATTTTTATATTAGCATAAGGTAATTTATTTTGTTTTCTTACAATACATGCAAGACAACATTTTTTTTCTGGACGTAGTTGGCGTACATGCTGTACTGACCAACAAGTGGACCCCTTGAAACGTCCATTATCGCATGGACTGGGTCTATGTTCTTCATTCACTTCATACTTCATTCACTTCATACTTCATTCACTCTCGTCACTTATATTTAATTAATCATGGACAGTTATTTTTCTGTTCCTTCTCACTCGCTCGTCTTGCTGCTTCATATTCAGAATGTCACGTATGTATACGGAGACTTTCTCCCACGTGTCCTTACTTGCTCATACCCGGGACAATTGTATGTTTACTCAGCTTCGTCCTATATCTTGTTCACACGCTGTTCGTTTCTCATTTAGTGTATGTGAAAAACGTATGCTCTGCATCGTCCTCTTCACGACAATACCAGCACGTGTTTGTCTCCTCCTTTTTAATTCCGTGGAGGAAGTTTTGAAAACATCCATCTCTTGTCAGAAATTGAGGCAGGTAAAAATTGACGTCTCCGTGCTGTTGTATCAATCTTCAATGTTTGGGATTAGGAGCTTCGTCCAACGAGCTTTTCGTCTTCCTACTCCATCTCTCTTACCACTCCGTTAGTGTTTTCGCGGGCACACGCTTTTTGTTCGGACCGGGTTTATCCCTGGCTTGCGTTCTCATTCTTTCTGTTATGAGTAGATCGATTGGGATCGATCTTGTAATAGCCTGTAAGGCTTCAATTGAAACTGTCATGTATGACTGCCCTATTCTTAACATGAGTTTTCGTTGGACCCCCTCCAACATAATTTTATATTTTATAACATTTACAATTTCCCTCCATATTGGGGCTGCATATAGTATAATGTAGTAAGCAAGTGAGACTAATACGTGCCTTTTTTTCTCAGATGGCCTTCCATTATTTGACATCAGTCTACCAAGTTTTTGTGCTGTCCTCTCCGCTTTTTCCATGATTCTTCTTATATGGCTAGCCCATTTGAAATGTTTACTGACCCAAGCTCCGAGATATTTTAGAGCCTCCCTGGTAGTTACCCTAACCTCATCAATCTCCACAGTTAGTTCCTTGATGGTGTTGCGCCCAACTAATATCACCGCCTGAGCTTTTTGATTGCGCTCTAGCCAGTTATTAAGTTGTAGCGCTATATTTGCCCTTATTCTTAATTGATCCTCATTTTTGCCCCTAAGTCTGCTTATCCTATGATTTTTATTCCTGTTGGTAGCTTCAACTGGAGGACATTATCGTAGAAGATGTTTTATAGTAATGGGTCCAATATGGAGCGCCCCGGGACTTTCCTAGATATTTTTACTTTTTGATTGTTTTCTTTGATAATAAGTTATCTGCTTGTCAGCTAACTACATATCATTTTCACCAGATATTTTGATATGTTTGTAATGATTAGTTCTATTATAATCCCATCCCAGGGGGCCGAGTTGAAGGCGTTTTTGACGTCAACTGTTATCATTAGACCAAAATCCATTATCTTCAAGTCTCCAGAGTTAACTTCTGGGGAGAACTTTCTCACTTCTAGAGCATCAATTTTCAATACTTTCTTTATTCTTGCGCTCAGGATATGCTCAAATAGCTTGGCAGTACTGCTCAGGATACATAGTGGCCTATAAGCCTTGCTGCCATCTTGTTTAGCTGGTTTTTCTATCAAGTGTAGTCTCGCCTCTTTCCATTTTGTTTGAAAAGTATTGTTTATCATCTAATTCTGAAACACTTGGCTGAGGTAGTTGCTTTGTGTGTTTGCCATGGCCTGTATTGCTTCGGTCGGAAGGGTATCTGTCCCCACCGCCTTTTTTCTTCTTAATTTGTTCGCAGCCAGGACTATGTCTTCCTTCGTTATGACCCCATGAAGTTCATAAGAATTTTTTGGTTTCCGAAAATCAAATTCCTCCTATTTGTAGGCTTTATCTTTAGGGAAAAAATTTGTAATCTGCCGGTCAAGTTCCCTGTCATCAAGGGATAGTTTTGATCGCAGGTTCTTCAAATTAATCTTTGCTGTTTTGCAACTCGGTTCTTTCTTCCTGGGATGTTAAGGCCCTCCCGTTTTGCTCCGATTAACTTTTTTTTATTTCTTAGGCATTTTTCTCTTAGTTCTGCGATGTTTTCGTTCCATCAGTATATTTTTGGCTTCCTATTACACCATCTGTTCTTCTTTGCAAACGTTTTGTCGCATGTCATGCAAGACACAACTACAGTACTTAAATGCCGAAACCGAAAAATGTTACATTATTGTCCTTTGAATAGTAACAGACTAGTGTAAGCACATGGAGTTTTCAGAAGAAAGTTCGAACCCTGATGATGCTGAGGTTTGAGAATACCCGCAAATCATAGTACTGCCCACCCCTGAATTGCTTTAATTAAAGTTTGAACTTCCTTGCTGTTCCGTACAAGCTGGAAATTGTACTGCAATAATTCAAGAAGTCACAGTACAAAACTAAAGAAGATTATCCGTTTTTACTTAATTATAATGAAGAGGAAAGAAATGTGATAGATTGTATTTTAGCCTTTCGACTTAACTCTTTATCTTGAAACTCAAAACTGCAGGATCAAACCATGTTGAATCTATTATAATCTATACATAAATAATTTTGATGAATCTATCCAGAAGGACGAAAATTGATAGAGGGGCATTCCTAATCTCGAAGTTTCGGAACAGATCTAATTTCTAGAAGAAAACCTCAGATTACTTTAGGTGGCCGTGATCTATATAAGGCCTGCCAACTAAAAATCTGCATTGAGTTATAAATTGGACAAAAGATTATTTAATTAATTTTTATATAGTAAACAAAAACCAGTAACGAAATAGAAAAAAGTACACGATTTGGAACACTGATAGCTGACGTTCTTTTGTTTTCCGATATAATATGTTAGTAGCCTACTTAATTTAATTCAAACTCAGTGCAGATTTTTAGTGGACAGGCCTTAATTCAAATTTAATGTAAGAAACAACTAAACTTATAATTCCTGACTTACCTTAAATAATTTCATTAAAACTTCAATGCTGTGCAACTTTACCTCTTTGTTGGTTTCCTGGTATAATGAAAAAAATTCGTGTTTGGCTTAAACAGTCTTATCAAAGGTGATTGAAAAAGAAAGTTTGTCAAGACTTGGGAAAAAATTAATATTCATACCTGTTAGCTTTGCTCTATATTAAATTTTTTCCTGCAGTTTTGTTTGCTATTTTAAAAACATTTTTTGCTTGAAAACGTTTAATAAAGACAAACGATCTCTGTTCACGGTTTTGATTCATATAAAAGCGGAACAATTTATTAAAACTGTACATACAAAACGGATAATTGAAGTAGTAGTTCAAAGCTAAATCCAATAATAATAATAAAATCTCATAACAACAAACCTAGTCTATACCAATATCACTTTGTATTTATTTTTCTTGTTTTCATTGCATGTTATTTATTTTTTGTGATGAAACCACTAATTTATAAGCAAAAAACGGTCAAACGAACAAAATGCAACATTGTTGACTGCCATTATATTTTTAAAAGTAATAAATAAACGAATAAAACAAAGCGTCTTGTATATTATATGTAGCTGTGATAATGCACAGGGTCAAAGTAGCAATAAAATCTAATCACGAGGTCGCGTGCCGCCCCCTATTTATTACTTTTCTTGATAATAGCAGTAATAATCGGACGCACATACTCTATAAGTAACGTCGTTTTGGCCGAAGTACATAAACTTTGTATCTCTAGGCTAACAGCAATAAATTTTCGCAAATAACCGGTGCAACTACTACGTCTCGAGTGTGTACATGGATTATGTACGGATTCTCGGGATTCCATGGACGAGGTTTACCAAATGCTTCCAGTTCATTACTAAATTGTTAACTTTACTTACGCTATAAAGTAAGTTTGTGGTAAAATGCAATGTTGTTGTTCTGTTTATTGTTTTGAAAAATAACTCTCTCTATTCAATTAGATAACAACTGCATTTATTGCAGAAGCACGGCTATTTGAATTTGAAATAAAAACTTGTATTTGACATTTATTGAAAAGGAGAAATAATGAAATCCTTGCGGACACTGAAAATTTCAGTTTAATAAGAAAACTGCAATATAAGTACCGTGCGATCAAGAAAAACTCAAAATTAATCATGGCTAGAATAACAACATGACCTTTCAAATCGCAACTGTCAACAGGTGTCTGCTGTGTTTTAACAAGCATGGCTAACTTTAATTTCGTGTTTGTTTTTGATCTCATTGTACTCTTTAGTATTGAAAAATCCAAAAGGAAACAGACGGAGCGATGATTTGTGTTCTAATTTTTAGCAAATTAGATGAAAATACAAAGAACTATCAAAAAGACAATAAATTCAAGCTTGTTCAGCTTTGCTGATTTTTGGGCATTCATTTAATACAAGTGGGTAGCTTTTTGTAAAGTCATAATGTGGATGACAACTGGTGCGTCGACTGTCTATTTACTTAACAGACACGTCCATTGCCGTTTTGCATTTACAGACGTAGACCTAGAAGATTTTCTCTAATGATTGGTAGTTTCTAGAAACTGAGAGAACACCAATAATGGTGAGGTTGTGAGGAGTATCCACGTTTCTCTAACCTTGAATTCTGTCACACCTTGCATTATTGCACATTGGTGTACTTATAAAAGAGTTCTGAGATCAATTCTCAGATTTCCTAACTATGAAATGCTTTGAACATTGAGGAAAGCACTACGGCAGCGATCTATGAACTCAAACCAATAACGGTACTTTTGGTTCTTTTGAAGGGGATACGTAACAATGCCATTATAAGGTGTGGCTAAAATAACGAGACCGGACTCTTGTAGACGGTATACTTAGCACTAGGGAGCGCATGTAAGGTGAGTGGCCTTAAAGCTTCCAGAACCAGACACGACTAAATCTTGTAAAATTAAAGAAATCGTCGATTGAGTGTCTGAAACTGTTGCAGAAGGTTTATGATGATACTGTAATTTCAGATGCGCGAATAGCATGAACGGTTTGCCGAGGGACGAGGACAAACTGCAAAATTAATTAAATTATATGCAACGATCGCCGGATAAGCATTCGAATGATAGCAGACATGATACACATTGATAAAGAGACTGTACGACATGTTTTACAGGACCAATTAAACAAACGCATAGTCTGTGCCGAAATGGTGTCTAAAAACCAAAATTTTGAACACATTGTTATGACATTTATCTTCCTAAGAGTTACACAGCATTTTAAAATGAAAGCACTAAGTTCTATATGGTCGTATTCTGCGGTAATGTTGCGTATTACCCGGAAGAGACAAACCGTCTAATGGTAACTCCACCAACCACCAAGCTGGAGTTTCTTTGTCTAGTCTGTTTCCTTGCGTTTTCGACACAGACTCGACTGCAGCCATTTTCTAACTTCGTTCAGACTGGTCTGCATTCTTGAAGTTCGGAACCCTCGCCGTAAGCTACGACCATTTAACCTCGAGTCGCTTTCCTATACTTGGGGTTCTATATGTTCGACAACTATCATATGTAACTGTCAAAAGTTTCCCTGATACCATGCTGAAATCCCCCGTAGCGTTAAATGCGTGGTTATAGTTCTGGAAAGAACTGATTTTTACCATCAAGCATCATTATCTTAACCCATTATTCAATTATTCTTAACGCGAAATCATCGAGCCCGCCGTCTTCTGTTACCAATTCCGCCAACAACCAAAGCTCAACATCTAGCATAATCATGAACTGTCTACTATCAAGTTGTAACTTCATTTAAAGATTGTTCTATCTTTATAATCTCCTCTAATTGTTGTTCCAACTTCCAACAATTTCAGCACTACCGTTGTCTTCTTCTGGAACATTATCTCCATCGTCACCAACTCAACTTCTATCTACCTACGTTATCGTCTCCACAACTATCACACTTCTGGATATTTCCCAACAGATTTCTCTGTACTTACTCACATGCTCAGTTCAATCTACCAACCTAACTACCGAGCTGAAGAGGAATTTCAACATAGATCTTAAAGCCACTGCTTTTCTCGGAGAATTTTTATGGTTTCCCTATGCTGGCTCAGCAATTTTGAGTAAATTGAGTTATAAACCGGTGTCTTTCTTTATTAACAGTTTCTGTTACTTTAAGACTTCTAAGTCGTCTTGTAGATTGGAAGATTCTGAATGCTACTCTCGGTAGCAGAGAAGAGAGAATCAACGCAAATGCCACCGTAGGTGGCTGCCATTTAGGAAATTTAATTCCTCTATGGCTGGTGAATTTGGAAAAATGGATACTCGGTAGCAGAAAGACGCACGGAAACATATTTACACTGACTTCATGGAACGATGCACAGTAATACCCGACTTGCTGGAAAAGATCATCACATGTGATAAGTACGATAGTAAAACCGGAAAACTCCACGTCACCGAGAATCAGAAGTCATTTTCTTTAGTATCAATAGCTTGATCAATACTGAATCGATACCACCTGGTCAGACAGTTGATCAGCAATATTACCTTGCGGTTCTGACCAAACTGAGAGAACAAGCAAGGAAGAGGCCCGAGTTGTGGAAGAACAACGCATGGATTTCTATTTGAGCGTCTCGAGGCCGATTATGTGTTAATATCTTAAAATATTTTCTTATAGTTTTTCTTAATTGCTTTATAAGAAGAGAAGAATCGAATCCGAAATCTAACCAGATGTAAAACATAGAAGCAAAAACGTAGCGCTCAAAACTCGGGTCTTAGGGTAGAGCATTGCATGAGTTGAAATTTTCGACTGGGGACAAACTTGACGCGACCCGAAAAAAAACCCGGTAACTTCTTCATCGACCCGATAGGACCAAACGGCTAGGCAGAGAAGCCCGAAGGACCTAGAAGTCCAAAAGGCCTGACAGACCCGAATAACTCGACAGGCCCGAGAGATCCAGACGGCCCGATAGACCCGAAGGGCCAAGAAGTCGAAAAGGCCCGGCAGGCTCGACGGCTTGACGGCTTGACAGACCCGAGAATTTCAGAGGGCCGAGAACTCAAAAAGCTCGACAGGCTCGACAAGACCGAACAACCTGATCGATACATTTTTAAACTGATGTCTGGCCGGACCCGAACCCAAGCTTCGATCCTGACCGTATAAAGAACGGGCTTGCTAGAAAACCCGACCCGTGCAGGCCTCTACCTCAAGGACCTTTCCGAAAAGAAAAGTGAAACAGTTTCTCGCCCATAAGAGGATCCCAGTGCTGGAACACTTAACCTTACTCGCGGGATTTAGCTTTGTGCGACTTTACCTGTTTTTCCTAATGTAAAATCCACATTGAAGGGAACACATTTTCAGACTGGACGAGGACCATCATAAAAAGTATAATTACATACGGAAACGAAGTATGACAAATCAAGGACAGGTCACAGAAATTACTTAACGCAACGGAAATCGACTTGTGGCGAAGGTCTACAAGAACATTGAGACTGGAAAGCGTAACAAACGCCAGGATGAGAGAGATAATTGACGCTTCCCATACAATTATAGGCGAAATAAGAACCAAACAATTGGTATGATACGGACATGTGCAGCGAATAAAGGAAGAACGTTTACCAAAACAAATACTGCAATGGAAAGCACGTGGGAGACCACGAAGGAATTGGATAGAAGGGATCAACAACGAGATGCAAGACAGAGGAAGACAGAAAAACGGTATATCGTAAAACCGATATTGTATATACGAGGTAAAGGAGTAAACAATGGCGCTGCTGACGGGTTGACACATGATGATCTGCAGCATCAACAATGGAAAATTCATCAGTCTTGTTATTTAGTAGCCATACTTTTAATGCATCAACAGGCAAACAACTCTTTTCGACTTTGGCTGTTTAGAAAATCACATCTCATATGATCTTGAAGTGTCACCATTTCCTGGCCGTCTTTAATCAGAGAAGCTCAGCAAGTCTCATTTGGGTCCTAGGACGTTTTGGCATACCTAATAGGATAAAGCTTATTATTCTTAACTTGATCTTCCACTAAACCGTCATTAGATCCATTATTGAATGCTGGAAGCTGTGATTCACCTTCTGACCTTAACGTTATAGAGAATTGTCTTTTCCAATAATGAAAAAGAGAATGATCAACGGCTACAACCAACGTTGTCCCAAATCTGATTATTTACTACATTTATGGCTGATTCTGACAACATATTCACTTTCGCAGTAGTTATTTAAATTTCGAAAAGAGCTCGCTTAGTATCAACAGTTGTGACCATACCTAAAACAGTCTCAGCCTCAGAATTGAGAAAACTTTAGAACGATTAGTCTTATGAGCCACATCTTAAACGTTTTGTTCAAAATAATTAACGTGCGAATTTATAGAAAATGTGAGACAAATATGAGTGATAGTCAGTTCGAGTTCCGCAATGTTCTTGGTGCACGAGAAGCTCTGCTTGCCGTTCAAGTACTCTTCCGGCGTTGTAGGGATGTCAGTTGTGACGTATTTGCATGTCTTCTGGATTATAAAACGGGCAACACGATAAAATGATAATACCGTTGAAAAAGTCAAGCATCGACGTAAAGGACATCAAAATCATTATTAATTTGTACTGGGGGCAAAAAGCGGCAGTACAAGTGGGCGATCAACTCAAACGACCAGTAGCGATACAGTAGGGAGTTAGGCAGGGCTGTGCGCTGTCATTTATACTATTTAATCTCTATGCAAAACATCTTTAGACATGCTTCGGGAGGAGTTACAATTGGTATTAAGGTAAATGACGATACTGTACTGAGAGCAGATAACTTTGGCGGTCTCCAACAGCTGCTGGACACTCAATGCAAAGAGCGAGGAGTTCGGCCTAGAGTTGAATGCTATAAAGACAAAATTCATGGTAGTCAGTAAAACACCGCAACAAACAAATAATCTCACGGTTAAAGGCCAAACAATTGAACGTGTCAAAAAATTCGTATACCTAGGTACTGTAATGTCAGACTTGGGATCACTACACTGAGATTAAAAATCGTATTGAAAGAGCCAGAGATTCTTTTATTAAAATGAAATCTTTCTTGTCGAATAGAGATCTGAGTCTAGAACTAAAGAAAAAGATTGTGAAAAGCTACGTATTCTCCGTGCTCTTGTACGGAGTAGAGAGTTGAACCATACCGAAGAATACTGAAGACCGAATTAGAACTTTCGAAATGTGGGTATTTCGTACAATCCTCTCAGTAGAATTGTTCCGCTGTGCAGCAAGCAAGGTCCGCATCGCCATGATGATTGCCAATATCCGGAACGGATAAGGAAAAAACAAGAGAGAGAGAGAGAGAGAGAGAGAGATATTGATATTGATATTGATATTGATATTAACTGGCTGTTATGAGTTTGAAAAAGGCGAATCGTCTGAGGGGGCCAAGTCTGTGGCTATGAACCTGCAGATTCTTCTTCGTTTAGAATGGCATGACATAATCCATAGTTTAGAACGTTAATCTATTGTTTATTTAGTGCCTACGAATGTTGCGAGTAGATTTCTAGCGTTTTTCGCAAAACTTTTAGCGATTCAAACTTAATAACATTTTGAAAATCCATACCTGTCAAGTCCTTAATTTTAAATGCAGTAAAGGGGTAGTTGTTACGTTTTTTTTTTAAATAACTCACAAACCTAATTTTGTATCTTCATCAATCCCACTTTAACGAAACCTGATAATATTACAATTTTCATTAGACAACATTATACATACTTCATTAAAATGTGCAATAAAGATTTTAAAATGCTTTTCTACGATTTTTTTTGAAATGTTTGGATCACAAAATACGAAGATCCTAGTTATATCATCAAGGCAGTGTCCTCACTATTTAATCAAATTGCTACGCATTGTTTTACCATATTTGTTATAAGGTCAGTACTGCATAGTTTTATATTACATGTAGCAAGTGCAGAATTTAATTGTATGTACCATTTGCGATGATTGAAGTGGTTATAAGGCAAACTTGTATTTTTCTCCCAATACAAACAGTTAATGAAATAACTAAAAATAACTTCTTCCCAGCTTATTGAATGTTTCGATTGAATCCTACTCTTATTTCTGTTCTCTTAATTACACACTTTTATGGTTTTAGAATACAGACGTATAAGAAAGGGAGTAGTGTATTGACCAAAAATCCACTTAAGAAGTTTTCCACTCGGCTATTTGTTTCCAAAAGAAATTTCCTTTGACAAATTTGGGAGAGTGTTTCTGACAAATTTAATCAATACAGAGGGCAACATCTCTCTCTTCAAAGTTTCATCGAGAATAAATTGTATTTTCCCATATACCACTTGATAGTTTTATGTTTTTTTATACAAGAGAACGAGAGTGAAACTTGGATTAGAAATATTGCCAATATTACTAATACTAGAAAAACAAAATAAATTGAGATCAAACAGAGAAAAATTGGTTTCTGCTTTCTTTTTTCAAAACGAAATTGAATTTTGTGCGATGCCTTTATATTAAAAAATTAAAGATAGGAACTTCCATGAGGTATGTTTCGGTATTTTTGCATAATCTTTCTTTCAAATGTGATTTCTGGGTTTAAATTTTCAATTTTGATGTTTATTCTGTTCCATATTTTAGAATAATTTTTGTTCGAAAGGGGTATACATGTGAAAGATCTTTCGAACAGATTACAAGAAAAGGCATAATTCAAACTGTGATCAACAGTAAGAAAGATAGAAAGGTCTTCCATACATTGTTTATTTGGGACAGGTTCTCAGGTTTGTTTATTCACTGCAACATTTCAGATAATTTTAGAAGTTTGCTATCTATCAAATATTGATTTGACATATAGCAGCAACTGTTAAAATTTCTTTAATTAAATTTGAAATATAACAAAAGAATGATTGTGCTACCGTGACAATACTATTACCAAGACAATTAATAATAATTTCAGTTCATTATTTTAACCCGGAAGGTATAGTACATGTTTATGTGAAGTATTACAAATTGTTTATCCGTATTCTCAATTGTTAAATTGTGGGCACTAGCCAATTAAAAGAAGAAAGCACTTAAATTTAGATAACATTGTAGATGATCCACCAGGGAATTAAATTTTAATAAAATGCCACTCTGACATTTTAAATTTACGAGGTATTCATTACATAAATAAAAAATCATCGAAACAAGAACGTTTAAACGAAGACGCAAACAATAAGTTAAAATCTGTTAATGTAAATACTCCAACATTTATTTCCCCGCTTATTTGTTACTGAATTCCCATTTCAAGCTTTCTGCCTTCTATATAAACCACCGTGGGGAGGTAATATAAGTTTATTCTTACGAGCACGTTTATTATTCGCCACTCTGCACACAGCACAAACTCAAAACTTCCAAACGGTCATTAATTTAATATTGACGTCCAACCCGTTCATAAAATCCATTGCAATAATGTTGTGACTGCTTGCATATACGTATACACAAATATGCACGCAGAAAAGGGTTGTTTGAACTTGACGTCGTCCTTTCGTTATTATCGTTACTAATATTATTATTATTATTATTATTTTTCACAGCATGTCATTGTATGCTGTGTACATTTATGATGCATGGTGATGTAGTTTTTAGAAGCGGTCTCCAAGAATGCTCATCGGTCATGTTATTGTTTCAATGCCAACAGCTAAAGCACAACGTCCGCTCATTACCATGCAGATTGAATTTCAATTGATTTTCAGATAACCCCAGCGAATATGATTTTATATTGAAGATTGCACTGGATGAGAATCGAGATTGGAAATCTGCATATATGTGTGGATTTTTAAATGCTTTGATTTTACACACAATACAAATTTCTCTAGGGAAAGCCCGCGCGGTCAGGGGTTGGGAGATTTTCGAATTTTGTGTGAATTTTAAAAGTCGCTAGGGAATTCGGCATACGTGTAATTTTTTACACGTTTGTAGTATTGGACAAAATAATCGTGGTCCCTTTTTTAAATTTATTTTTAGAGAATACGATAATTCAGCATTTGCGACTCGAACGGGTGGTTTATTCCTTGAATCTAATTTATAAAAAGTTTGAGAAACTTGTCTTTAAATGAGAAACCAGAAAAAGGGTTTACTAAATAAGAGCAGGACTGTTTCATGGCTTACATGTTGATGCTTCCCAGTATGATTAAGGAGCCACGTTGTCCTATAAATAAGAACAAAAAGTTATTCATTGCTTCAAAGACCAAAGAAAGCTGCTATATTAACCAGAAAGAACCTTAAAGCATCATTAAGGATCATTGAGGAATGTTAAGAAGTGAGACAGCAGCTTTAGAACTGATTCAGACACCCAAAAGTTCATTAACTCAGTATTCCATTTGGAAATTACCGGAAAAAATTCCAATATGAAAACAAGATGAGGATGTTTAAAGCATTTACTCAACTCTCTAAAATTTGCAAGAATTAAGGAAGGATTTAAACTAAAAAATTGTTTTAGTACTACCCGAAAGGTTTTTTGTTGTGACTACTTTTCAACTACATGGAAAACAGTTAATCAATATCATGATTCAGAAATCCCCCAACCTTTCAAATCTTTCCTCTTACAGTTCTCCTCAACAGCATCAGCGAAATCTTCGAAAGAGCTTTTCCATCCATTTTCACTTTTGTCGTTTATTGACGTCTCATCCTATGCATACACACTGACATCAAACAATCACCTCAGTCGTACCATGAATTTCGTCATACTATTTTCATGGATATCGAACTACTTTTAAAACGGTTTGACGCAAACTCTTAACACCCTGAGTACATAGATTTTTTCGCACCACACTCTTATCTCATCTTCTTATTAGCAAGTCTTCTTTTACCAAAACCCTTGTAGGGCTATTCTAAAGAAGAACAAAGCCGCAGCTGCACGAGTCAAGATTTTCTGGAAGTATGGACTGGAAGTAAACTTAACGTGGCCCGAAAAAGAACCTGGTAACTTATTGGTCGGCCCAGAAAGCCCGAACGACCGATGTGACAGGACTGCGAGGCTCGATAAGACGGAATGACCTGACAGGCCCAGCAGGATGCCCGATAGGTCCTATTGAGCCGACATAGGCTCGGAAATCCCGACAGATTTTTAAACTGAGGCCCGTCACGATCCAAATCCGAGCTTTGGATCGGGTTGCACGAAGGCCCGAACAAGAAACTCAGCTCGTGCAGGTTTTTACGGTACAGTACGACATTCGTCCGTTTCGGTTCAGTATGAAACAATGCTTGTTTGGATCAGTACGAAAAAACGTCCGTCCAAACCGGTACAACAATCTTCTACTGCGGTTCAGTGCTAAAATAGCTCGTCCGAGTCAGTAGCAAAAAGATCTCGGTTATGGATCAGTGCAAAAATAACTGCCCGAAGAACCCGACCGACTCGATAAGCGCTACAGATTCAACAAACTTGAAAAGCGCGACAGGCCCAAACAGCCAGACAGACCTAAACGCTTCCAGCAGATCTAACTGGATCACCCTCACCTTAGGTTTTTTCTAGATCTGAGATTCTGGAAGATTTAAACTTCAACTTGTCGATTTACTTCGAAAGACTGGTCAATCGAGAAGGGCAAAATTTGATCTTTATCGTCTGCAATGGACAGTCTTTTGATACGAACACCAGTAGCAAGAACAAGGTTTTGATTTCTCTACGCCACTGCTACTTTACTTCGATCGCTGCGCTGCAAAGAAATATAAATATGGCACACCAACAATATCTCGCTTCGCATCGCCGACTTCACCACTTCAACATTCCAAGTTCTCTTTTTCTACCTTACTCTCTAACCTCAGAATAATGGCTTTTATTTTACACAAACCCTTGAGCTTTGATAACGCACGCTGGAAGATAGAATTGTTTTTCTCGAAGTGAATCAAACGCATTTCTCACGGCGATACGTTGCGAGCTGCTGCATCCAGCCCTGTGCTCTGCCACCATCTTCAGCGATCTATCTTCCTGGGGATCAGCTGGCCGTGCTAACAGTCGGTGACTTTGTGTAGGTCTCCACTGATGAGGTACGAACCCCACGACGCGAAGGTGTGAAATGGTAAAGATATCAGCTGCAGACAGGTAACAGCAGGCTTTCTATGTCAACTTAGCGCCCAGCAACAGCCTACCACCGTCGTTGCCGTCAACATTTCGTTGCCGCAATTTAATCGATTCGATTACGAAAATCGAAAATCCAAAAAAATTACAGTAATAACACGCACTTACGCGATAGGTGGGACCGAGCAATAACCGCCTAAGTCGAATTCGCGTAAATTGGGGTACAATTTTGCATATAAATACAGTAATACCCCGACTTACGCGAATTCGCAGTTACGCGGTTTTTAAATCTTCTTGTCCATTCGTCTTTTGTTGACAGAAGACCTCAGTTCAATTGAAAAAGTGTTACTTTTTTTGGTAAACGTAGACTCCAACGAGAAAATTTTGCGTGAGAAGAAAAAAATCTTTGATCCGTCAGACGACTTTGTTAAATTTTATGAAGCCTTCTACGTCAAAATAATTTCGGTTTATGTTTTTGCAATTCATAATAATATAATTTGTTGTATTATCTAAGATTTTATTACAAATTTTTCTTCTAAATTATTGTTTTCTTTAGTCTCCGGTCCCAATTAAACATAATTTGTATGTATTTATATGCAGAATTGTATCCCGACTTACGTGGTTATCGCTCGGTCCCACCTATCGCGTAAATTCGGGGTATTACTGTACATACAAATTATGTTTAGTTGGGACCGGAGGCTAAAGAAAACAATAATTTAGAAAAAAATGTGTAATAAAATCTTAGATAATACAACAAATTATATTATTATGAATTGCTAAAACATAAACCGAAGTTATTTTGACGTAGAAGGCTTCATAAAATTTAACAAAGTCGTCTGACGGATCGAAGATTTTTTTCTTCTCACGCAAAATTTCCTCGTTGGAGTCTATGTTTTCCAAAATTTGTAACCCTTTTTCAATTGAACTGAGGCCTTCTGTCAACAAAAGACGAATCGACAAGAAGATTTAAAAACCGCGTAAATGCGAATTCGCGTAAGTCGGGGTATTACTGTATAAACGATTGCCGCGAGGCAAATATTCCCTCGGAGCCACCAGCCATACCGCATTGCAGCCCACCGGTCAAGTGGTGGCAGCAGTAGCAACCTAGAAAAGTTTTAAAGAGCGTCCGCCACAAAATACAACAACGCCGCTTACCATGTCCAGCTTCGAGCATCGTTGTGGGCACAGAAACACACGAATAACGAATCTTTCGAAGATTTCATGTGGACTAGATAGCTGCTTGCAAGATATGTTGCCCCAATCATCGAGGAAGCCACTGTCCGGAACGACAATTTCACATTTTTTACCAAGCAACCACTGGCTAACAATAAATTTTTCTGCCCTTCACACCGAACCAGAAAATAAGCAACTAATCATCCACAATGCTGAAGAACAACCCATCAATTCTACTGGAAGAAGATTTACGAAGACTCCCAATGCCATTGCAACAACCTTCAACACAACACAACAGCTACCATGCGTCATCGTCGAACCTGCCGATGATCATTGCCATCTTTGCAGGTCAGCCCGCGAACATCTTAGTGAACGAAACCGTCAGTTTTGCCCAAACCTCTGCGTTATCAACGCCTTATAGTATCGCCACCATTGCTAGGGACACGGCACACAGATTTTCCAGCTTCACGCGGGGTTAATGCAGGACATCAGATTTTTTTTGTCATAGCCATTGTGGATTATAGCGAACGCATCAAGCTGCATTACGCTATCGCCAGCCAGAGCCGTTCACGCACCACATCGATACTGCTGAACCTAAACCAGGTGTCGCACAGATGCTTCCTCCACCTTACCCTCTACGCTTAAAATTATTTTACACAAATCTTCGAGCCCTGAAAACGCACGCTGCTCTGTAAGATAGAATTGTTTTTATAGTAAATCAAACACGTTTTCCATACTGTTCCTCTCCACTTACATCCATCACGATTTTTTTCAGCGAACCACCTCTCCTGAAAAGCAGCTGTCCTTGGTAACACTTGACTGTATGTATGATTCACACAAGCCTCTTCAGTCTTTTGGAAAAACCTTCTGAATTGTTGACCGTAATCAAATTCGATATCTCTTAAAGAAACTGCATCTTCTGAGTTGTCTCTGACAACCCTTTGTTTTTTCCTTTACGTAGTGCATCCATAGGATTCCCACCACAAAATCGACACTGTGAGATTGTGACGGCATCATCCTCTTTGGAATTGTATCAGAGGACATTTTTCTCAGCCATCAAGGCTTCCCACTTTTTGGGCTACCGTTGGACTTTTGTTTGAAAGTCGATTTGAGTTCCACAATGTTCTATCCTTTTCCTCATGATTGATTTCCTGTTTTGAGGATTGGGGCAACAGTACCTTCTTCAAACAGATTTTGTTGTGAATATTCCTAGGAATGATGAGATAATTTAATACTACCACTCTCCATCATCTAATCGAACACGAACAATTTCGTGAAGTAGAAAGGCTTTTGCAGAATTGTTTCTAAAATCCTTTTAATGACCGATTGGAGTAACTCCAGTTGATACGCATAGAGAACTGAGCAGGACTATATTTGAGAACAAGCTATAGTTTAGCACTTCTTAACATATTCCGCATGTTACCTTGACATCTACGAAACTACCACTCGAAGTGCACTACACAGACTAAAGAAAGATCAGCTTACCAGAGGAAGAACTGGAGATTGCAAAATGTTTGTGTGACCGTGTCTTAAGAAAGTTAGAAGTAGAACGCAATGACTTTCGCGGTGTAAGCGAGCTGTACGACAGAAGTCAGTTAATTTCAGTTAGTATAGTGGAATCCGAAAAGCTACTTCTAACCCGTTAAATATGTTAATTAACATTTTCTGTAACATACAATAAAATGTTGTGAATCTTGAAACTTTTGAAACTTGAGTTTTATGTCAATAGAGGACACTCGCTATTTATGTACAGGCGCATACAGAATTATAATCTGATGGAACTGTGCATATTTATTTCAATTATTTTTCTATGGTCTACGAAAATAATAGTTGGTTTCCATCCAAAAATGGATTTAGAAAAAAAGTTATGCCTCTCCCACATTCACTTTATGAAATATGTCATTTCATTGTTTGAAACCTACTACACATTTATAACATCCTATGTTTATTATTGATTTGACAATATGAAATTACAATAAAGCGCGTGTGGGTGCCTCATGCATAAACAAATATTAAAACTCTCTGTTTTTCTCCGTAACAAATAACAAACAATAGGTTCGTACGTATCGTAATAATGTTTAATGTTAAACTCGTGTGTGTGTGTAGCAAGAAGCATTGTTGAAGAATTTGATGCTACCGCTATCTGCTTCCTCTTCGCCCCTTCCATCACACAAAGTGTTAATATTCTTACCAGTAATTACAACTCCAGACCAATTTAATTGCTTTTTATACGTATAATGGGCCCAATACCAAAGTCGTCATGTATCATTAAACGGTAAGCAATTTCTGATAATCAGCGATTGCTGCTTGTTAAGAACATAAATCCTATCGAGTAAAACGTTCCTTATTAACATGCAATTAGTTGATACTAATTTTTTTGTGTAGTTTTTCTCCTTGCTTTTTTCTTTCTCTCTTTCTAGATCGCACTCGACATAGTCACTATAATTTATCTATAACTAACATAAATCACAAAGCTGTTGATCATTGCGGGCTTTTATAGATCTTAATTTTAAAATACGGTACATTTTTCGCTTCAGGCATTACCATTACTACACCTCATAGGTAGATTGTGAAATCGGTAATATAATTCCAAGTGGCAAGGATATTTATTGCTCGGAACTGATTATTATTTATGCTTTGAATTCCGCAAGTGCACAGTAATATCATCGTGTAAACGAATCGCCGCAAAACCTAATTATACTTTCATTATAATAAATACTTGGCGAAAGTTAATTGTTCTAGCTTCGAGGAAATGGTAATTGTAAATGATTCGTCTTAATGGACTTCTATGTTACTGTGCCTTTTTCAATTTTTTAAATAAGACTGAACTTACTGTGCATTTTTATTTCACAAGTTGGCATCACCTTTCATTTGAGATAATCTTTGAATTCTGTTTAATCTAGCAAGATCTTGGCTTAATGATTTCAATTTGTTATTTAAATGCCAAAATACTAAAAATAGTTTCTTCGCAGATATAAGAAAATTCTTACTGATTGCAAGGTCAGTACAGTCTAGTCCTCCCTGTTACTTTGCTTTAATGCTTTAACCTCTTTCATGGTTTAATGGTTTGTAATACTCGATCAAACTTGGCCGATTGCTTTGCAGTAGCATCATAAACTATCTGAAGCAAAGCTATCGTGTGATTCGAGGCTACGCTACGTTTGAATTGCGTCAAATGTAAGGATTTCTGTTTCTAGCAACACAATGAAACCATAAGGTGTATTCCAAAAAGATCAAGTAAGAGATGTCCAGACAAGGCTGCTGGTCAACAGAACTCAAGGCTATTGACATTAAACTCAAGCAAATGCATCTTAAAAATATGAACTCAGGATGCAAGGATTTAAAACGAAAATAATAAATTAAGGAATCTGTCTGTCTGTTAGAATCCATCGTAGCAAAACTTAACAACTGAGCAATGATCCCCTTCTACCGTTTACCCTAGAGTCCAACGCATTTAATTTTTTTTCGGAAGACAGTAAGTATCTCGAAAAAACTTGGTGCGATTTTGTCTTCTCAAAGTTAAAGTCCACAAAGGTCTTTAATTAATTTTTGTCCACCGGGTGCGCTACGACCCCAGACGAGTTCTCATGCGCCTGATTTTTATCCAGTTGGACAAAACTAGCCAAGAGAAAGAAATTTTTGAGGCTTGCAAGATGCTTTAAGTGATGGTGGTTGTGCAATTCCTGCGGAGAAGGACATCGTCAGGTCAATGGCAGGGCTGTCAGCTATTTTAATAGCGCAGAGGTGCATAAAATGCACCTCGACTCGAGAACTTGGAGAACCAGACAAGCTCTCACCAAGTGTGCTATCTCGCGAATTACAAGGAATGCATCAGCAACAAAACCGTTGCACTGGGTGCAGTGATATTGCACGATCCGAATTACCATCAATTATTTTGACTGACAGGACTTGTTGAACAATTTTGATCTGTCGACAATTCTCCAGACGTTTAAGGCACACATACTCGTGCTGATAGCCTGAAGAACGTGTTCACTGTCGATAACCACCGATGCCCCAAGAAGATCGTCACAATCAATATCCATTTAAGGCTCACTGCAACTTACAACAAAAATCAACTTTCGATACCAAAAAGAACCTCTAGCCGAAAGAGGTAAAAAACGAAGTCTAGGAAACTAGAAAGCTCAACTTTGCACGTTTGGTTATCCTCCCCCTAGATTTACAGCTTAATTTTCAGTTTCCAATTTTGTTTTATGCTTTACAGATCTACCTACAGTGGCTTACAGTCAAACTTATTTAAACAAACAAATTTTAGTTTACTTTCAAGCAAACACTAAAAGTTAGTTGTTCTTACAGACTACTCTCCTAACGAACTAGAAAATCAAAATAAAGTAATTTTGCCCCGAGGCTCATTTTCATGTGACAACTACTTAAATTGCATTTTACAAGTAAGATCGAAGGAAGAAAGACAAATAAGGAATAAGAAACAAAAATTACAATTGTAATTAAATTATTACTTGTAATTATCACTGATACTTTTATATCGACTTTGGGTTATTTGAATCTTTCCAATTTTTCCCAAGAGTTTCTATTAGAAAAAATTATCTTAGGTATCGGAACAGAGTTTTTGATTACGAAAAAGAATTATTTTGACAGTTCGGCTTGCTCTCTCACTAGAGAAGATCTAAATGTAAATATCTCGAGTTAATATTCATTAATTTCTGAAATTAGACTATGTAATAATAAATTATGATATCTAACGCATTTTTCTTTATTTGCAGGTGAGTCGTCTGATCAGTTTTATGAGCTTGAATAACTAACTAGCTGGCACCAGGTGGTAAGTCTAGCTCTAGATAACTTTTTGTCGTAAAGTAAGGTTGACAAGAAGACGATATTTTGGGATTTACAATAAATACTTTGATACTCATGCTTTTCCTACTTATCTTTAATAAGGCCTGTCATCAACAGCTTTAATAAAATTTTATCATTATTTCAAGATGACACTTTTCTCGCAACGACCAAGAATATGAGAAACCTTGAAACTAAATTAAAAGTCAACCAGACTTTTTGTTCCGCGTTCAGGCATTAGATGGACAATATATTTAAAATCTTCCTCTTGGAACTTGAAATCATGTTTCGAAACCAGGCTGCATTTGTTAAGTGAGATTTTCATTTAAATTGCGGCGGGAGTATTTCAAAAATTGGTTGCTATCAATCACAAAGCAATGAAATCATAGCTGCTTGATCATTTCATGCCCGTTTACAAGAAGTTTGCTTTTCTTCCAACCGGCATTGCATCGCCTAAACAAAGTGTTGTATACATCGCCCCGACTTTGCTTCAGGATGGTTCTTAATTGTAATTTTTCTGTTTTTAATTTTACTTGCATCCTTCGATGTGGTTTATAAAATGCATTTGCTCGCATGCTATGTTACTTAAACGTGTTTAGTTAACATTTGTAATACGCGTTTGGTGAATCTGTAACGGGAAAAACCTGAAAAAGAGACCTAATGCTCGTTACGAATATTGGAAAATGTTCAATCCCGTAGCTCCAAGCCGAAGATGGGCGTAGTCCAAGCTAAACTTACCTTAAACAAAAAGATAAAAGCGTACACTCACAGAAACTCTGAATATGTCTTATAGATGGTAACAATGGTAACAGTTAAGGGCACCAGAAACTGAAGATCAAAATGAAACCTTAAGCCAACCCACGCAGCTTCTCGTAGCGGACCGGCTTCACTTTTCACGATCCCGGAAGCTCCGGACTGAATTTGACAACTAGATTACCTTTACACAAAAAAAACTTACTTTGCAAGCTATGCCTGATTGTCTGTAAGTTCGCACTTTACCCAAATCCGTCCCGAAAGAACGTCTATGAAATTCGCGAAGCCACCTTCGATTGAATTTCCACTAAACACCAACTCTTAAACAAAAGAACTTGCAACAATAGATTTTAATTATGTAAAGCACGCTCACATATGTGCCCTTTACAGAAACTAAAGCCAGAATGCTTGCCTTTCCCAGACTCTACGCTCCGCGCTGATCTCGACTATACGCGACGAAGAAGCTAAGTAGAGTCTCTTTCGCCCTGAGAGAAAAAAAGGATTTTGAAATCTTTGAACATGTGATCAAATTTGCAAATGCACCATTCTTTAGAAAAACGCATCTGAAGTCTTGAGCGTGTTTCAAAGGGTATCCAGAAACTAATGTAACAAGGGGACAATGGCTAAGGATGGATTGCCGGGGTCAAAATATGTCGATTGAGTCCAACTGGTAAGAAGCAAAATTGCATTTTTAAGAAGTTAGACGCTTTTAAAGTGAACTGAAATCTACTTAGATCTCAAAGTTCTCAAATTTGGTCTGCATAATCACTTAATTAAATTTTAATATGTTGATTCTCAAGCCTTTATCATTTAAATCGTCATTTTTGAAAAATTGGAACATTCTTAAAGTTTGGCAACTCTCTCTGTTGAACAATTTTGAAATCCATAGATATTGCAATAAGCTTTTTAAATAATTCTTGTTGCCTCATGTAGAAGTTCTCATTATAAATATCTAGAAATCCCAAATTACATTTAAAAAATATAAACAGGGTCGAAAATCATCGATTATATTTTTGAATCAACTTTGAAGTTTAAGTCGATCCTGCGTTTTTGAACTTCCGTGTAAGATCAACATGCACTTTCTGTTACTGTATTGGTTTTAAAGTTTTGATTGTGTTGCTGAATTGGAATTGAATTGAATTGGACTTGGATTTGTCAATTTTATTAAAACTGTCTGGACACTTATGACCTAAAGTAAGAAAAAAGCGTTGTTTAAGACGCCCCAATTGGTTTCTATTTTAATGCTACAAAGAGACTTTTTCTATTTCTTTTTTACTTATCCGAGTGGCATAGGTTATTTTTCTACAGTTTAACCTGAAAAATAATTTTTCGTTCAGTTTTCCCTAAAAAGGGTAAAAAATTAACAAAAACTTTCTTCTACTAACAGCAATTCTCTTCAGACCAAATCAGATGAAAAGTTGGAGTGATGCTTTGAGTTGATTATGGTTTCTTTTGCCGAAATCCCAAAATTTGTGAATCTCTGAACCAGAGCGCTATCTTCAGAAATTTAGAGACATCTGCCATTAATCTGGGGTTTTTATTGAATTACTAGATAAAAAGCAGCTTGAAAAGCAAAATAGAGAGTAAGTATAAGGAGAAA